>JAFVLL020015769.1:0-13722 GCA_021397915.2 Tor tambroides | reverse complement strand
TCTGTGACTCAGACTCCCTCAGTAGCAGCTGTTCAACCAGGAGAAACAGTTACTATAAACTGTCAAACTAGCAGAGGAATTGGAGATCGTTCAGCGGCTTGTGGCTCCTGTCTCACCTGGTATCTGCAGAAACCCGGAGAAGCTCCTAAAATCTTCGTTTATGCCATTAGATTACGACAGTCAGGAACTCCATCTAGATTCAATGGCAATGGAGCAGATTATGGAACAGATTTCACTCTGAGCATCAGTGGAGTCCAGACTGAAGATGCTGGACATTATTACTGTCAGAGTCAACACTTGATTAACAGTAACCCAGTGTTAACACAGTGATAAAGAGTCATACAAAAACCTCCGTCAGTCAGAGTCACAGTGTCTGAACTGATACTGCAGCTGCTCAAACGCTATCACACACACACACACACACACACACGTTTGTTTTTGTGGTTTACGGGGACTCTCCATAGGCGTAAATTTCCTTACAGGAAACTTTGTGCATTTTTAGATTTTCAAAAAAACACCATTTAGTATGTTTTTTTAAGCCTTTTGAATTACGGGGACATAGGCAGTGTCCTCATAAACCACCTTGAAATTGTAATATCTCTGTCATACCCATATCATTAAACAAATTTTGTCCCCGTAAACCACAAAAACCAGTACACACACACACACACACACACACACGCAGACAATTTCAACAGTTTTCTCTTCTATTACAGTCCACCAGAGCAAACACATCTGTAAACATACAAAACGGGCCTGATTTTTGTCTTATGGCACATAGGCTATTTCAGTGTATTCTGGTGATCAGCAAACTATTGAACTATTTAATTCAGTTATCCATTATATTTACTGACTACAAAAAACTCTTTATTCACTATATAGCCTTTTGACATGATCACAGTGAACCATATTGGGACTTTTTGATTGAAGAGCCATTGTACTCTGTAATCATTTTGTAATTATTACACTCGTAGTAAACATATTGGCCAAATACAATTCTTATAAAAAAATTATTCATCTCTGTGGAAGTCGTCATGTGTTATTGTTGCACATTATTGAACCACAGAGAATTAAATTAGCTTTATTTTTCAGATCAACAAAGAAATAAAATTGGTGAAATAGGAATATTTTTATTAAAAAATGGTCAATTTTGATTATAAAACACAAAATATTGTATGACAGGAAGTGAGTGGGAGAGAGACAGGGGATGGGATCAGGAAAGGAAAGGAATTCAAATTCGGGACACCCGAAGCACAACTGCACCATATGATGGCGCACTGCTCATGAGGATATCATAGTTGATATGATTATCCACCTCCTTCAAGTCAGTATAGAATTTATTAGTCAATGCACATTTGACCTGTGAGTTCTGACGAAACAAACTCAACTCTCTGCTGGGGATTTTGATTCATCTCAGTGACTCGAATCTTTATCAGAGCCTTTCACCAAAAGATTTGTTTTGATTGGTTCAGTGACCAATGGGACAGATGGGATTGACTCAATTATACTCATATTCAGAGAAAACATGGTATAAGCTGATATCAAATTAAACAAAGAAAATGGTGCCATATGTTGTTTTTATGTACATTATACTACACTAATATCACATTTTAAAGTCATACATAGTAAAGTCATTGTGTATCACCAGCAACATAAAGATGTTATTGAGCGGTTTATCAAGTCGCTCCTTGTAGCTGATAATGAATTTATTATTCATAACTCATTACTCATGAGCAGAAGTGAAACTGTTCCACTTCAGAGCACTGAACCAATTAACTGTGAGTTTGAGGTGAAAATCAAATTTGCATGGGCAGCTTTAGTGATTCTGATGGTCTCAGAATAGAGCAGCTCCGTCTCCAGAGACCATGTTCAAACCCCAAGAGCTTCAGTTCACATTTACTGCTAAACGCAGCTGTTCTCAACTATTACAATCCATCAACAGCAGCTGAAACTTTAGTGAAGGAAGGACACACTGATCAATGATGCAGTCGAACACAAATGTAAGGCGTTCAGAAGCTTTATTGAATGAACAGCAATGGCAGCAGATTGAAAGACTGCTTGAGTATTGAGCTGTAAATCAGGTGACTGCTGTGAATCCTGCTGCTCTTCACTGGAGAAACATCAGCACTGGGAGCTCTTGAGGAACGAGGCGTCTTGATCAGCTCCTTCATGTGTTACTCTGCAGACGAAGCGCTCTGTGTCTTCCCAGCGTGCTTTGCTGAGGCTCAGGACGCTGCTGCGGCTGTAGCGTCCGTCCCGCTCGCTCTCTGCGCTGGTCTGAACCCCCTCGCTGACCTCTGACCCGTCCAGCCTCCAGCTCACCTGCGCCCCCTGTGGAGAGTAAGAGCTGAGCAGGCAGAGCAGTGCGGCTGAGTCTCCAGAGATCTGCAGAGAAGAGGGAGGCAGCAGAGACACGGAGGGCTTCACTGCGGGACCAGCTGAAACACACAAACACACACAACACTCACTTCTTCACATCTGCAGCTACAATCTTCACTGGAGCACACGTGATAATGCAGACAAAATCACAATCACTTCATCTTTACTGTCATTCCACATCACTGCTGGCATTCATATAACACAAATATCCTGAATTAAGTATTAAATTCAATTCAAGTTAAATCAATATTCAGTACTACTAAATGTATCATGTACTTCTAAATATAAATCTGTTCTCTAAAGCAGACATTATATATGGCAAATCATAAAGTAATTTGATCTTTTCTGAATAAGGTACAGTTTAATCTCAAGCTGATTTTAAAAACATTGTCCACATGCAGATTGATGATTTATATATTTAGAAAACAAATTTAAATATTGGATTTTGAAGATATTAAGAGACTCACAATCATAAATATTAATAAATATGTTCAAATTATGTATTATAAATTATTCATTTTTTTCTCTTTGTCTGATAATGACGCCTACAAAATTAGAATTATTTTGTCCATATCATTAAACATTTTGTGTCATGCATTTCAAAAACTCTTAATTGTTAAATTTACCAATAATTGTGGAAAAATTATGTATTTTCACAAGTAATTGAATGTGTCAGAAAATATTGCAATCTATATATTAAAAATCAATGAAACGTTACAAATAATAACATCTGAAATTACTCATGTAAAATGAAAATATTTTCAAAACGATATGAAATATGCCTTGAAATGGAAAAAATATGAATGTCATGAAATAATACTGAATATAAATAAAAACAGCAGACAAGTTTTAAATGATGAAACAGTTAAATTCACCTTAAATATATTGCAATTAATATTTTTTCACTTACGTTTAAATCTTGTTGCTAAATGCTTGCTTAATTTGCTCATCTTAAAAAATAAAACAATACATTTGTATTATAGAATTGAAGAGACTTACTGATGGTCAGTTTAGTTCCTCCACCAAAAGTCCACCACAGTGCTTCATTCTAGTTAAAAGCGTCGTACAAAAACCTCCGTCACACTCAAATAAACACAAACTCCAGCAGAGAAAGAGAGAACCAACAAACACAATGAATCTCTTCAGCAGCTTCATCTGGGTTCTGACAGCTTTTATTCCAAGTATGTTGGAATAATTTTTATTCCTTTAACGTTGATTTAATTTGATGAAACACATATAATGTTGCTGTCAGCAGCATCGAAAGGAATCACTGTGACTCAGCCTGAAGTTCTGACTGTTTCTGAAGGACGAGACGCCACTGTAAAACTGATGCTGGAATAGATGGCTGGTATTCAGGAAGAGAAACTCCTAAACTCATAATTTTTTGGATAAATTATTCTTACAATGAAAGTTTACATCGATTTAGTGGAAATGGGGTCAACAGTGGGACTGATTTCACTCTGACCATCAGTGGAGTCCAGACTGAAGATGCTGGACATTATTACTGTCAGAGTGTACACATCATCAATGGTAACTGTGTGTTCACACAGTAAAAAAGAGTCGTAGAAAATCCTCCGTCAGTCAGAGTCACAGTGACTGAATCATCAGTGAGCAGTATAATATTGTATGATATTCACAGAAGACAATGCAGTACATAAACAGTAGCCATTATTCCATGAGCTCACCAAACAGTTAGGTGGCGTCTTTAACAAGAGCAAGATAAAAATTTTAAATTACAGTTTCACCAGAACTTTTATCAACTTTTGTTGAACTTATTTACAAAATTATGAGTAGGTACAAACTAGAATCTGATGATAACATGACCTGATCAGCCTGTAAACTGATGAAAATGAACAAACCTTGTCTCTCTATTAGAGACTCAATTCTGACTCAGTTCACATAATAAAGAGTCAAACAGTGAAATTAAGTGAGTTAAACTCATATTTACATCATCAGGGTGGAGTGATTGTGTTCCTCTCAGAGTAGAGCAGATTTTCATCGTCCTCAGAGGAGTTTGATATTCCTGTAATACCAGAAACACTTCAAATAATTATTTAACATCAGAACAGAGAGAGACAAATGATATGTATGATATCTTCATTTACATTTATCTATCATTATATCTGTGAGGTTCATAATTTGGCCGCATGTTTGTTTCATCATGAATCTGCAGGTGTTTTCATGCTCCACTGAGTGAAGATTATTTATAAAATGTGAGCTAAAGCTGTGATCCAATGAAAGACCTGAAACAAAAACAACACAAACAGACTCAAAGACATAAAGTTACTGTTTTACTGAATTTTAATAAAACCATGACTTAATTATAAAGCACACATGTAGTCTTGTATGAAACGCAAAAAGCAGAGCAGATGACTGATCACTGAAAAAGACAAACAAGTCAAAGCACATTCAAGCCTGTTTCCACCTCAGAGTAAAGACTATATGACTGTGAGATAAACTTTATACTTTTTTGTAAGATAGAAAGTCACAATAAAGGAAAATAAAGTCACAATTATTTTTTAAATGATTAATCGATGATTTATCCAGCTTAATGCTGCTGAGAGTGAATGACAGAAATACAAACTAATATCAGATGAGTGTTTGAAGAGGGAAAATAGTGTTTTTAATGTTAATATTTGTCATTTCTGCTCTCTGACGCATTTGAGAGGAAACGGCTTTGAATTTGTGTCCCTCCCCTGTGATTGAGCACAATATCAGAGCGTCTGTCAGTCAGACTGTAAATCAACATCACTGTCCTTCAGTTCTCACTCATTCCCAGTAAAGATGAGGACACTCGCTCTGATCATCTGCTCTCTGCTGCTGCTCCTCAACGGTCAGACTCACTTTTACTGCAGTCAATACATTACATCTGCTTGTTTGGGCAAAGATCATTGATTTCTTCTGGTGATTTTCTTCTTGTTGTGTTTCAGAGTGTAGAGGACAGATCAGCGTCACTCAGAGTCCCTCAACGACAGCAGCTCAACCAGGAGAAACAGTCAAAATCAACTGTAGAACCAGCAGAGATGTGCACAGGGATAATCATGGGGATAATTTCGCCTGGTACTTACAGAAACCTGGAGAAGCTCCTAAACTCCTGATTTATTACACAAGCTGGTATCAGTCAGGAACTCCATCTAGATTCAGTGGCAGTGGATCATCTAGGACTGATTTCACTCTGACCATCAGTGGAGTCCAGACTGAAGATGCTGGACATTATTACTGTCTCAGTTTTCATTGCAGAACAGGCTCTTTTGGTTGTGCAGGTGATCGTACATTCACACAGTGAAAAAGAGTTGTACAAAAACCTCTGTCAGTCAGAGTCACAGAGACTGAACTGACACTGCAGCTGCTCAAACACTGAAGAAATTACATAATATGATCTCACTGAACATAATTTTGTTGAGCTTCATCAGTCAACCCTCTATGCACACTTTATAATCATCATTGGCAATTGTTTTAGCTTACTCACCAGAATATCTATCTATTTCATTACAGTTATAAAATGCACATAATCATTGTTTCAAAACAAAAGATCTTTGTAATATGTACTGAGATTTGCTTCAATCACAGAAAAACAACATGTTTCAAATCATGTTTCAAATCAACCATTACTGTATTAAAGATGTTACAGTTGTACAGGCTACAGCTGCCCCATTACAACATACACTTACACTTACATTGACATGACACTCAAAAGGTTTGTAATACTGTCTGCCAAGTGTTTTATCAAAAGTTATGATGAAGATATGACATAGCATTTTCTGTCTGTTTGCTTATAGTCTCTCTTGTGCTTCTTGCACCATTCACAAACTTAAAATTACTCTCTCTCTCTCTCTAACACACACACACTTTGAACACCGAGGTTATTATCTGATTTAAGCTACTTATACTGTAACAATAATTCATTAAACTTAGTTATGTTATCCAATTTGGAAACGGCAAACAAGGCCTTCGAATTGCCAAGCCATCAATCACCAGCATCTTAACTACGTTCTGCATGAGCAGTATTCATTTATTAATTTCATCCCTCAGATATAACAACATCAACACATTCTTAAATTTCATAGAGCAGATGATAAGTAATAGAATTATATAAATATCTTTGCATGGATGAATTAACAAAAATATAATGATTTATTTAATTTTTTTTTAATCAGGTGCTGTCCACCATAAAAAAGTATTTTCATTTATTTTATACTTATTGTGTAATTTAACTGTGCAATATGAAACAGCTTTTTTCAAACTTTTAGCTTTTCAGCACTCTAAATATTTCTTGCTGATGATTTATTTGTGCAATTTATCACATCCAAGTATAGTGAAAATTATGTATTTATATTTATAGATAGTTTATTTATAGTATACATCCAAAGTGAGGGAATATAGTAAGGGACTACATAATGTGTGTAACTCTTATAAAGATGACATAACACCAAACTCACTAACAACTCCATGAGCAGAAGTGAAACTGTTCCAGTTCAGAGCACTGAACCAATCAAACAGTGAAACTGTGAGTTTGAGGTGAAAATCAGATTTGCATTGGCAGCTTTAGTGATTCTGATCATCTCAGAATAGAGCAGCTCCGTCTCCAGAGACCATGTTCAAACCCCAAGAGCTTCAGTTCACATTTACTGCTAAACCCAGCTGTTCTCAACTATTACAATGCAGCAGCTGAAAGAAAATTTTAATTTCAATTTCATACTGACTTGAAGCACTTATCTGTGAATGCATTTATGTACAGACATATACAGTACATTTATAAATTGTATATACAATTATATATTATATATTATACACATTTGCTATAAATATAAATATATATTTATATATTATATATATAATTATATATACCTTTATGTATAAACATAGTGATCTGCTTGTGTTTACAAGGGATTTGTTGATCAAAAAGAGTGACAGTATTACTAATAATAGTTGGTATAGCAGTAACAAATGAATTTTCACAAAATATGCTTTTTGCAGTGTTATCATGAATAGTTTTATTTTATTTTATTTTATTATTTTTTCTATCCCACAGTCACAGAAGCTGGCATCAGGGTGAGAAGAGAAAGAGCACATGAAGTGATTTCAGGAGCAAATGAGAGTTGCAGAAATGTAAAAACCTGGACAGGACAGCAGCATGACTGTGTTCGAGGCATAGAAAGGTGCAAAATGATCCAGAAAGAAACAACGAGGACAGAAAAAACATGAGCTGGCAGGATGGCAGAGATGGCACAGGTGTGGATCAGGTGGGAAGCAGCAACAGGTTACATTAGTGCTATAGACTAACAATATACACTATATTGCCAAAAGTATTGGGTCGCCCCCTTCTAATGAACAGGTTTGACTACTTTAGTAATTTCCATGAGTATAAATCTTAATGTTTAAGCATATAATGATATTCTAGGAAATTGTGTGCTTCTAATTTTATAGCAATGGTTTGGACAAAACCCTTTTCTATTCTAACATGACATTGTCTCTGTGTATAAGGCTCGGTTCAAAAAGACATGATTGATTGAGTCAGTGTGGAAGAATTTGACTGGTCTGCAGAAAGCCAAGTCCCAATCCCAGTTGAACACTGGCTCTGGTGTGACTGTAAATGCAGATCTTGAGCCAAAAACTCATCACTAAACACCAATCACTTGTACATATGGGTACAGTCATTTTAGACACGTCCAAAACTGTTGCAACAGAGATGGAAATACAGTTTTTAAATACATGAATTATGTTCCCGTCGTTGTTGCCACAGTTTTTTTAGTGTCTTTTTCTGTTCTAAAGAAGGGGTGTCCCAACACTTTTGTCCTTATAGTGTCTATACAAGTCATTGGTGTTTGGTGATGAGTTTTTGGCTCAAGGTCTGCATTTACAGTCACACCAGAGCCAGTGTTCAACTGGGATTAGGACTTGGTTTTATGCAGACCAGTCAAGTTCTTCCACACTGACTCAATCAATCATTTTCTTTTTGAACCTTGCCTTATACACAGAGGCATTGTCAGAAAGATTTTGGTGAACAGAAAACCTTCAGTGAACAGTTAATAAAAGAGGACTTGGTTTTATGCAGACCAGTCAAGTTCTTCCACACTGACTCAATCAATCATTTTCTTTTTGAACCTTGCCTTATACACAGAGGCATTGTCAGAAAGATTTTGGTGAACAGAAAACCTTTCAGTGAACAGTTCATAAAAGAGCAATTGTTTCTACTGTAAGTGTAAAGAACATTTTAAAAATCTAAGGAACCTTCTTCCACTGTAAAAAACCTTTTATAGAATGGAAAGGATCAAAAGATGCTAAAGGCTGTTCATGGAACCATTGATTCCAATAATAAACTTTTATTTTTAAGAGTATAAATTAATTCTAAAATTCTAGAATGATGGTCTGCATGATGCATTTTTAAAATCAAATTTGTGAACCTGAAAATGCATGATTACAAAAAGGCATAGCAGACTATATAATGATAAAAAGATGAACAGTAAAGTGATGATATGAGGTTTTACAGTGTAAAATAAAATACAAGCCATGGTTTTTATTACTTGGTCTGCCCTCCCCCTCATTCCTCTTTCTTGAGTATTAAGCAAGAAGACTGTCTTCCCACCCAGAAACCTGGCAGAATTTTCTCCTTTATGGGATTTTTAAATCTGTGAAGAAGTTTGACTTCTTTTTTCTTTGAATCTTCCTCTGTCTCTACGATGTAGAAGCAGAGCAGACCCGCGGGCTGATCCACATACACCCCTATAGTGCAGCACTGAGGCACGTCTGCCACCCTGCTGCTGATTCCTTTATGCCAGGCATCATAACAGGATCCGGCCCAACCCAGACCCCACGATTCCTCGTTCTCCCCGAGGCCACAGGGACCATCACCTGCCTTCCTCGCAGCACGCTCATATGCTGCTCCTATAACCACCCAGCCAGAGTACAGCACCTCCCAATAACAGCGCGACGCCCAGACAGACTCCTTACACAGCACCTGTATACACACACACACACACACAAGCAGGAATGTGCTTTATTATTTCAGAAATAATGCATGAGAGAGACAAAGGTAGCAGAACTCTCTGGTGTGTGTTTATTTGCATTCTCAAATTTAAGGGCCACAACTCAGAACATATATGGCTTGCCGATATGTTTTGTTCATTTTATATATTTTTCAGGATATATTTGATATAATGTAATGATAGATGACATTGTGTCAACTCACTCAGCAGAAAGACCCTCACTAAATGAATGCACTGTAAATGATTATTGTTATTAATAATAATAATAAATAATTTACAATGCATTCATTTTGAGAAGGTTTTTCTGTATTATAACAATAATAATAATAATAATAATAATAATAATAATAATAATGTTAGCATTATTAGTACATTTTTATGGTTGTTTATGGTTTATGGTTGTATAATGCTCACTGTATTAAATATTATTTAATGTAATTAGGTTACAATTACCATAGTTAATTATAATAATAATAATAATAATAATAATAATCAAAAATAATTAATAGCACATTCATTATGGGAAGTTTTTTTCTGTACTACAGGTATTATTATTATTATTATTATTATTGTTGTTGTTGTGAGCATTATTAGTACATTTTATGGTTGTTGTAATTAATAAATGTAATTAGGCTAACATTATCATTGATAATAATAATAATAATAATAATAATTATTATTATTATTATTATCATTATTACTATTATCCAAAAATAATTAACAATGCTTTCATTATGTGAAGGTTTTTCTGTATTAAAATTTATATATAATAATAATAATAGTAATAATAATTCAATCAATGCATTCATTTTGTGAAGGTTTTTTTATTGTACTGGTAAGTAATAATAATAATAATTATTATTATTATTATGTGCATTATTATTGCATTTTTATTGTTGTTGCTCACTATATTAAAAGTTATTAAATGTTATTAAGTTAAAATGATCATTGTTACCAATGCACTGTGAATTATTTTTCTTTTTGTTATTAACAACGATTCACAGTGTCTTTGAAAGAGGTTTTTCATCTAAGTAATGTTTGTGTGTTTTACCTGAGGGCTGTGGTCAAATCTCTCTGGCCTGTCCAGGTAAGGACACATCTCATCTGTCATGCGGGAAACTTTAGCCCCGCCCTCCGTCAGCCACAGCACTTTATTGGCAGTTCGTTCGTCCAATGAAATATTGAGCCAGTCTAAGAGGAAAGGAACAGGTCAGAACTTTTTTTTAAACTAGTGTTTGAAGATCGTTAGTGTGTGGGACTCACATTTGAGCAGCTCCTCTCGGGACGTCGGCGGCTCTGGGATGTTCGGCTCATAAACTGGAAGCTTTTCTGAAGACAGAGAAATTTCAGTATTTAGATTCTGGCATAATGTTAATGATAATACTGATCATTAGGTAGGACATCGGGTTTAGTCCATCATACCAGCAGGAGTATTTCCGGCTTTGATTTTTCTTCCTGGAAGAAAGAAAAATCAGTAGTTTAAATAGTGTATTCTTTCTATTATGCACTCACTATTATATTTCTTTTTGCTTCATAAAGATCAAGACATGGCTACGGCGCTGTTTGTGCCCATAGATGAACCTTATAAATAGGGACATAGCCTACATGACTTATCTTGTCAAGTTAAGCTAGTCTGCATGTGTGTCTCCCTGATATGTGTCTAGTTAAGCCACTGAGGACACATCTCTGGCAACCGTTTCAGACATGTGGCAATGTACTTGTGTGTATGAATGTGTGTGAGTGTAACCCACTGACCCAACAGCCCAGTATGAAATGATTCATAACACTTGTTCAGACTTCTGATAATGTGGCAAGCTGATACCTACAGTACAGTCGAACTACACCCGACCCCAAAACTGATGTGTATGCATTTGGATAATTCACATCATGCTTCAGTTTAATTATCCAGCATGTTTTTGTACTCCTTGTTGCATTGATAGTCTTGACACATTTGCTATAATTAAATGGCGTGCATTGATTTGATAATGAATAAGCGTGATGGCCTCATGCAGGCCTTTGAAACTATTGCTTGTTATTTAGATTTATTGCAAACTAGTGTTATTTCAGTGTCACTGATATACTATTATAGACTGAATTTGTTTTTTGTAGAAATTGCTAGTAAATTTCACAAATAATGACAAAGAAATGAAATGTGATAATTGCATTGAATTAAGCATTACATTTAGAAGCATGAAACTAGAAAAACTGAATTAGTATTTTACACTCCATCAATCTTTGTTTTATTTACAACTTTGTAGTTTTTAGTATTTTGTATGTGATTTACTTTCCTATTTTCTATTTTCATTTTAATTGTGGTTAATTTAATTTTAGTCATTTTTATTACTTTGTATTTTTTTATGTCTCTATAGATTTGATTAAGTTTTAGTTTTTAGTGTTTGTTTATTTATAGTTGTTTTAGTACTTCAACATAAACTAAATGAAAATGAGAAATATTGGCAACTAACTGAAATAAAATAATTTATTTTATTTTAAGTATTTTTATGGTTTTAGTTTTAGTGAACGATAATAACCCAGTTTCAGACTGAATTAAGATCCTTTGGAATATTTTATATAAATTAAAAATGTAAAATTTGAATTCTTCTATATATACTATAATATAGTTAGTGTTACTGTACTGAGCTTAATTTCTTTAGTTGGCTACATTTGCTTTTTCTGTATGATCCCTATAATTTAACAGCTAAATAATGTAACATTAACACAAAAACACAAAAAAAAACATTTAAAATATTTGTATAAAACAGATCCTGTACATTACAACCTCATCTGACTGCAGAAGAAACTTCATTAGATTTATTTCTGGGTTAGTTCTTAATTATGATAGTAATGCTTTACCTGTCTTCTTGATTTGAGGCGCCATAATTGTTGTGCTCGAAGGCATTTTGATGATTGAGTTTGAGTTTGTCTGTATGTAATGTGTCTGGATATGGACCGTGTCGTGTGTAAGATGCAGCGGCTCTTTTATAAGCGACATATAGTGCAGAGAGATGGGCACATGGCCACTAGAAACCGTAAGGAGGGCGTTTCCAATGTCACACTTTGGCCAAATAAAGGCAGCATATCAGAAACACAAATGCACAGACAGACACATCACAGGAGTGAAGTAACGGACCACACATACCTGCTGATGTTGGAGGCTGCCATCAGGGTTATTATAGTGAAGTAAAACCATAAAAAAAATTTTTTATTACTTTTAAATAAAATAATAATAAATGAATAAAATAAATAATAAATTGTATAGATTTTCAAAAAATATGAACCACATTTCCACTTAATGTACTAAAATGACTAAAAATAAGATAGAAATAAAAATGAAAAACTATATACACTTGAAAATACATATATTAAACACACAAGAAAATTAATGAAACTTTAAAATTAAACAGAGAAATTAAAATTAAATCAAAATGAATAAAAGCTGTAATAGTATCTAAATGATGCTAAAATAACACTGTTTGCCACAAATCTACTTTAAATAAATAATGTAATAATATAAATAACTCATATGATTATCAATATGTTAATTAGTAAAGATTTCCAAACCTAACTCTAAAATAATTTTGTTTTGCATAGAAAAACATAAAACCTTATTTATTTCATTCATTATTAACCACAGTTCCACTTAATGTAATAAAGTAACAAATAAAAATGAATAAAAACTACAGACATGGTTTTAAAAAAGCTTAAAAATGACAAAAACAAAATTAAAACGAAAACTGAAAAAAAATCTAAATATAATAAATGTTAATATCAATATAGTAAAAGCTATAATATTTAATAAATCATTTATTTATTAAAACATTTAATAAATTATAATAATTTAATTAAATAATGATTAATATGCTAATTAGTACAGATTTCTAAAGTGACCCTAAAGTAATATTTATTTATTTATTTTCATTTATTGATTGATTGATTGATTAATTGATTGATTGATTGATTGATTGATTGATTTGATTGATTGCTCGCTTGCTTGCAAACCACATTTCAATTTAAATGGACTTTTTGGTCCGATATATCTGACCTTTTTTGACAGCACTTGACCTTAAATTTTGACTTGGTTAGATACACAGATATGTGTGTTTTATCATGGTATGTCCATTGATGTTTTGTAGTCCATTAGTCTATTTTCATCGTCCATTAGTCCATTGTTGACCACCTGAGGACACAAATCGCCAAAGCTCACGTTTGTGCGCATGTGAATGTCTCTGATGACAAAGTGACATTGAGAAAGTAACATGGAGTAAAGAAAACAAAGGAGTGAGTGAGTGAGTGAGTGAGTGAGTGAGTGAGTGTGTGTGTGTGTGTGTGTGTGTGTGTGTGTGTGTGTGTGTGTGTG
>JAFVLL020015766.1:130297-157021 GCA_021397915.2 Tor tambroides | reverse complement strand
TCTAGAAGACATCGCAGCTGGTGGGGGTCTCTAGAAGACATCGGGGCTGGTGAGAGTCTCTAGAAGAGATCGGGGCTGGTGGGGGTCTCTAGAAGGCATTGGGGCTGGTGAGGGTCTCTAGAAGAGATTGGGGCTGGTGGGGGTCTCTAGAAGGCATTGTGGCTGGTGAGGGTCTCTAGAAGGCATTGTGGCTGGTAAGGGTCTCTAGAAGAGACTGGGGCTGGTGAGGGGCTCTAGAAGCCATTGTGGCTGGTGAGGGGCTCTAGAAGTCATTGTGGCTGGTGAGAAGCTCTAGAAGAGATTGTGGCTGACAAGGTTCTCTAGAAGGCATTGGGGCTGGTGAGGGGCTCTAGAAGGCATTGCGGCTGGTGAGAGGCTCTAGAAGACTTTGGGGTTGGTGAGGGTCTCTAGAAGACACTGGCGCTGGTGAGGGTCTCTAGAAGGCAATGGGACTAGTAAGGTTCTCTAGAAGGCATTGTGGCTGGTGAGGTTCTCTAGAAGACACTAGTTCTCAATTCCAGTCCCTGGGATCCCCAGCTTTGCACATTTTGCATGTCTTTCTTATTTGATATTTCAGATCATCAGCTTGTGAGGAGAGAGATCCATGAACTGAACTGAGTATGTCAAATAAGGAAGACATACAAAATGTGCAGAGCAGTGGGTCCCCAGGACTGGAATTGAGAATCACTGTTCTAGAAGACTGGAGGATGTGCAGTTGTGCAGTTGTAGTCTAACCATTATATAATTTTTGCCTCAGTAGCTATGAGTCCTGACAAATAGGTTTTTGTTTAACTGCTCACACTGGAGCTTTAAACACTGCAAGTATAGTAGTCTCACCTTCTGCAACTTTTGAGTGCAGTGGCCCAAAAACAAACCTTTTAGAAGTGTGTAAACTCTGTTTTCATCCTCTTACTCACAGATGAAACACCTACTATAATTTAATGAGATATTTATGGTGTACAGTACTACGTAAAAGTCTTAGGCATTTTTTTTTTTTTTTTTTTTAAATCTTGAACAAGGACTCCTGCAACAGATCATCAACACATCGAGTCAGTCTAGGATTACATGAAAAGACAGAAGCAACGGAGAGAGACTACATGTGAAAACCTTTACACACTTAATGCTTTAAAGTAACGATGCTTTGAAAAATAATATCAGAAACAGATTTTATTTATCGAATGTAACCAAAATCCATCATTGCACTGCAGTCAGATGTTGGACAGAAGCTGCATCTGGCATTTAGATGTATTTAATGCAGACTGTCTGATGCAGATCAGAGGAATTGGAACAGTCGTTCACAGGTGGGCTTGTTTTTTATGCCTCTATATTTGCATATGTGGCAGTATGTTGCACTTTATTAGGACTAGTAATACACGAACCCTTTTTTCTGCACTTTTGTACAGATGTGTCAGAGCGTCTCTCGTCTCCTCTCACTTCCTCTCTTTATCACTGCTCTGCTGCAGAATGCTGGGTAACAGTAGCATGAACTGTACAGTTACTGCACCTGCACAGTAACATTGTCTAAGAGTTTAATGAGGTTCAGAGGTTGCTTATCTCACATTTCAGAGTATACAAAATTTATTTGTATAAACACCATCAAATCTGCATTGAATCTAACAGGTGGTGTTTATGGCACTTTTCAACCACTTTTATGATACGTTTGCGATGTTTTTGTGTCCTTTTTGAAACTTGATGCTTCTGCCAGTTGCAAGGGTGTCTTCAAAAGTTCTTCTTTTGTGTCCCACAGAAGACAAAGTTGTGGGGATTTGGAATGAAGTGAGGGTGTGTAAATGATGACAAAACTGCCATTTTGGAGTGAACTATTCTTTTATCTCACTCTCTCTGCTGATGCGTGCTGTTTTGGGTGGTTTATGCTCTAACTTGCTGGGCAAGAGTATCAAGTCCAAGTCAAGATTAGTCAGAGGTTAGAATTTGTCAAAAGGCTAAAAAACAAAGCAGATATCCCACAAAGAGCATGTGCCAAAAACACATCTCTTTCTTGTGTTTGGTAACATGTTATATGTTTACATATAATCCAATTCTAAATATTATTATACATTTGACAGAATGCAACTTTGGCATTAGATCAAAGTCATCTAAGGATTAAGGTGCTTCATTGTCCTGACACATCATAGAGCCATCATAGATCTGCATTGCCCTGCAGACCAAGTTAATATGACTCCATTTTAAACACAGAACAGCAATTGGCTACTTCATTGAATCAATTAAAGTTTATTAAAAATATATTTTAAAAAATATATTAAAATCTTTGGTTCTGGGTACTTAAATTCTTTAATGAAGCATTGCTATATAATTGAAAAAAAGAGGGGGAAAAGCCATTAGCCATTATTATAAGAGTATAAAAACAGTATATACACACTCCTGCCATATTCAGTTTCCATTTTTTAGTGTTAGGGGGCGCTATAACTGAAACAGCTGTAACCATAGTATTCATACATATTTGGTTTCAGGTCAAAAAGAGCAAACAGTGTGTGTTTGAACCACAAGTTCTTTATTTACATCTGCTATAAGTGCTGTTCAAGGAAATTAGTCTGCAGTTTGTGCTGTGATTATAGTGCATTAAAATTCAACAACATGCCAAGGAAATAAATATACAGTACATACACACACATGTATGTGTGTGTGTGTGTGTGTGTGTGAGTCATATTCACAGCACTAATGGAGCTAAAGAACATGCTATTGGAAATATGACGTCATATGAAGACAGTCTCAGAATTTGCTGCTGTAAGTTCAGGTGGTGCTACTTGTCAGCAAACTCAGCATGCTGCATCAAGACTCCACGCCCTGTGAAGATCAGAGTTTGGCGTCACGGCCGTCTTCACAGGAAATCCTCTCCACAATGCATTATGGGCCGGCCCTGTGTGAGATGATGTACTGCTGTTAACTCGTCCCGTGAGGTTTCGCCTTATTATTCCCTGCTCAAGTCTTGCTTTTTCAGTCACAAACAAACCTCACAGAGGGCTCTTGCAATTCAGCTGAATGCAGAAAGTGTTAAATATATCTTTAAATCAACTGTGAAAAATCAGTGAATTAGCAAAAGTTTTATCTCGCAAGAGTTTCCTGCAAGACGTGAAACGTACATACCGACAGTATTTTATTATTTTTTTCGCAGTCATGACATGCATTTATGGTGGCTGTTTTAACAGCTTGTGCAGATGTGCAAAGAGCAGGTGTGGCCCCTGGGTGCTGCGGCGGGCTTGTCATGGCGTCTTTCCTTATCAAATTCCAATCTGCACACACTTTTGAAGTTCTAGCTTATTCAAATGAGCAACTGCCACTTCGACTTCGGTTTTTATTTCAGGTTTTTAGTTCTATGTAAATGATATGCATATTTACATGTGGCAACTTATAGTATACACAAACATCTATTACAGCAAGTAAGGATATATATATATATATATATATATATATATATATATATATATATATATATATATATTACCTACCTTGAGAAGTATTCATTGCAAAAGTGGTTAAGCTAGCCCTGGTCCCACTTGAACTCATATATATCATAAAAGTATGGCATAAATATGGATATAGGCCTATGAGTCGCGTTAATTTGATCTATGCATATGGCAACTAAACTCTTTTAGCCACATTTTAGGGATGTAAAGCTGTTGCTACATCGCCTTCCTTCCAGTCACTTTGTTATGTGTAATGATGTGCAATATGGTAATAAGCTTTTGATGTGTTCGGTTCAGGAACCAAACTTTCCACAGGAAATCGCCCATCGCTTGTTTTTCACTAATTGAGAAACTTTTAAATAGTTGTTGCAGTCCGTTTTGCAGCCGAACTGGGAAATGGCCTCACGGAGATTTTTCACAGTGTCTTCATTGTTTTTACCCAAACACATATTTAAAATTTAAATGCCAAATTAATATACGTCATCAACATGTGATTACTACCAGATGGCGAACCGAAGTCGCACCACGCCGAAATAACGCAGCGCCGCACAGCCTCCCATTGTTTTCTTTTGTCTGCGAGTGCGTACACTAATTAAAATCACCATAAAGCCTTTAAATTACTTTATTCCTCTGATTACTCCGCATAGCACGCAGCCTTTATGCGGAGCGGCACGCCTGCTTTACATTTCGACAGCCAATCACGTGCCAGCTGGCATCTGACGTCACGGGCAGGTGTGACCAATCAGAGGCCGCGGCTGGCTGCCACCGCCAAGCTTGTGTGCGGAGTTCAGCAGACTCAGGAAGTGAGCGCAGGGCAGAGCGGTTACTGTGCTTTCACTCTCTCATACATTCACAACTTGTTTGTTTTCCACTTTGACAGACCAGTTCAACACATTTCGGCCCGAAATCCAAGGTAAGGTGCGTCTGGGCGAATTTAGGATAAGCTGTGAATGTGTGACTAAAAAGACGGTCAACTTGGAGAATATCGTTAAGTGTGTTATTATAGACATATTTTGACAGCAGCGTTTATTGTTTATGTGTTCAACAAAGTAGGCGACTAAACGCGTTTATTATTCACTTTCATAATTAGGTTTGAGTTATTACCAATTAACAAACCCAAAAGCGTTGGGTTTTGATTACACCATCAAGTTTAGCTGGAAATGTTTATGTGAACAAGTGCAGTATCAACAAATAAAGAGTTCCGTTCAGATTCGATGACGTATCACGGCCCCCTTGAATTTATTTAAAATGTAATTATGGCGTTATATCTACTTATTAAGTGCAGAGAATAGTATCTACGATACGTTTTTTGCCGTCCAAACCTCAAAAGCGCGTAAAGTGTCGAGCTGTCACGGGCGGTGGTTCATCGGTTTGTTCTTCAGCTTTTGCACATTTCCGCTGCTCCGAAAACTCGGTTCTCACGAGATTATCGCCTCGTTTCGGTAAGAAGTTCCTCACATTCCCTCAGGTTTTCCTCTAATGTCGCTTCAAATGAAGGTTTTAGGAATAGTCAGGTAGTTTATTGTCGGGTAAACGCATAAAACTTTGACCTTGAGGCGATAATGTCACAATAAACATCTGAGCATTTTTACCTCAGCTGGCGCTCATAGTGTTGCATATTCCTGTCAGTTTTATGCTTTAGCGCGTGTTTATGTATAGAATGATCATACAGAACAACAGTGTTGTGGAAATCTTATAAATATCCTCTCAGAGTTTGAAACCAGCTCGAATACACAGAAAAGTACCATGGTAAATTGATGGTGTCAAGTGAGGATACTGTGGTCTTTTATACATAGAGTACTATGGTGCTGAGTTATTACTATAATCATGTAATTTCTACCATGGTCAATACCATATTGTACACGTACTAAAAATCATGTTATTGATATGGTAGGTGTCAAAAAACATCATTTTGGCATGGTACCTTGTTAAAAAAAAACGTGGTATTAACATGGTACAGAACCAAAAAATATATAGTTTTGCCGTGATAGTATGTTCAAATCCTATGGTTGCACTTTTCTTACTTTTTAAATAACATTTCTGAGAATATTTACCAGTGTGTTCAGATGAGTTTGTCTCTGGAAATGTTTTTATTTGTGGTTTCTTTCCCCTTTGAGACAGTCTATTTTTGTGGTGTTTTGCACCATTTCGTGAGAAACACCTGAGCCTTGTTATTTAGGCTTGTTCGCTAGGTCGTGAAGTAAACGTTGAAGAAAATATACAAGAAGAGGCTTAAACAGAGAGTGTGTTTGGTGTGGTAATTGGACAAGAAAGCTGTGGAGTGTGAGGTCATGGGGTTTTTGTTGGCTTAGTGTACTGAGATTGCAGGCCAGGCTGTGTCAGATTTGAAGCAGACATCTGTTGGTCCCGCACAAACGGTCTGGATATTTAATCCTTCCAGAGGAGAGGAGGAGGAGGGAAATGAGACCCCCATCCCAGAGCTCGCAGCTTTTGTGACAGGTGTCCCCCTGCTATTCAGCACCTCAAGCAACTTTTCCTGTGTGTGTGTGTGAAGTGGTGGAGGCCTTTGTCTGATTATTTTTCTGTCTGTGGTTGCGTCTTTGCTGGCATATTGGAGAAACTCAGCGTCAGCTAGTTAGGCAGCTGTACGTATTGAATGTAAAGTTCAGATGTATTGATCTGTTGACCTGCACCTGCATTGTTGTGACGCAGCTGTCACGTGAGAGGCTGCGGTCTGTCTTTGTGTGTTTGTATTTGCACACTCACAAAAGAGAGTGAAAGGACAGAGAAAACACACACCACGGATCCTTTTTGGCGCCATTTCCCAGCTGTCTTGCTCGCTGGTGTGTGCTTCAGTGTCACTGTAACATGCCCCACGGGACACGCTCATACAGTTGGCGCTCCGCCGCCTGCGTGTGTTCGCAGAGCGTAGGTGTGTGTTTGTGCATCTTGCTGTGTATGTCGAAGCCCAGTCCTCCTGGGAGACTAAACTTAACCTTCTCCATTCATGTTGCAACGCAGCAGTTTCCATTCTAGGAAGCAGGAGATCCAGCATCAGGTTTCCGGATTGCTCAAAGTATGTGTTTAGCGAGTTAGTCGCACTTTTGGATTAGTTATTTTTTTATGTCCGAGTTTATTCAGCACTTCACGTGTAGCGTCACTAGTTGCTCCGAGTAAGGCAGTGGTTCTCAGTCCTTTTGATTTAAAGGCATCGGTTGATATAAGATATTTTGGTTATTTCTGTGGTAGTTATGACAGAACTGTTTGTTTTCAGACCTTTTATTAACAAAAACTGAAATTCACTCACCCTCTGGACATCCAAGATGTAGAGGAGTTATGTTTCTTCATCAGATTTGGAGAAATGTAGCATTGCATCACTCGCTCACCAATGGATCCTCTGCAGTGAATGGGTGCCGTCAGAATGAGAGACCAAGCAGCTGATAAAAACATCACAATAATCCACAAGTAATCCACACCACTCCGGTCCATCATGTTTCTAAGAAACAAATCCATCATTAAGACGTTTTTAACTACAAACCATTGCTTCCGGCTGAAATACGAGTCCATAATCCATAATACCACTTCCTCCAGTGAAAGTCCATCCTCTGTTGTCCTTTCGCATCAAAATCCATCCACATATTTGTTTAAAACTGGTTTGGACTGATTTTGCTTGTAAACGGTTCTTGATCTGTGTATATTTCTCTCCTGATTCAGGTAAGACGACTTTTTTCATTGGAGAACACAATATTATGGATAGAGTATTTTAGTCAGAAGCAGCGGTTTGCGTTTAAATATGTCATAAAGATGGATTTGTTTATTACAAACACGCAACTTTTGATTTCACAAGGCGTTAATTGATGGACTGGAGTGGTGTGGATTACTTGTGGATTATTGTGGTGATTTTATCAGCTGTTTGGACTCTCATTCTGATGGCACCCATTCACTGCAGAGGATCCATTGCTGAGACACTGATGTAATGCTACATTTCTCCAAATCTGATGAAAGTCTGTGTGTACCCACACCCATGTTGTTACAAACCCATGTGACTTTTTTCAGTGGGCACCAAAGGGAGAACTTTTGTATACTTTTTAAGATCCAACATGGACATAAAACACCATAAAGGAACAGATTTACATTTAATTTGTTATGAATCAAATGGCTTCAAAAGATGTGTTTGCACCTTGACAGCTTGTGGTCAACTTTTTGATTTTGTTGTGTGGAAAAGAACAGTATAAACATTCAGCAGAACATCTCCTGGTGTGTTTTGTCTGAGAGAAAGAAATGAGGATGAGTACATTTGAACATGTTTCTTTCTCTTTTCACATAAGCAGTCATCATGTGTCTGACAGAACATTAAAAGTTTTAACACAGAATGAGTTTATATGAAGGAGAGACTAATTAGAACTTCCTGCATTTCCTGTTGTTGGAATCTTGGGCATCTGAAATATGGAATGCTGGACATTTAAAAAATCCAGTTGCTGTATTTGAACAATGCAGATGTTTAAAAATATGATACACTACTAGTCAAAAGTTTTTGAACAGTAAGATTTTTGATGTTTTTAAAGAAGTCTCTTCTGCTCACTAAGCCTGCATTTATTTGATCCAAAGTACAGCAAAAACAGTAACATTTTGAAAAATGTTTTCTGTTTAAATGAACTGTTTCCTGTTTGAATATTCTTTCAAATGTAATTTATTCCTGTGATCAAAGCTGAATTTTCCGCATCATTACTCCAGTCTTCAGTGTCACATGATCCTTTTAATATGCTGATTTGCTGTTCAAGAAACATTTCTTCTTATTATTATTATTATCAATATTTGAGTAATTTTTTTTTTTCAGGATTCTTTGATGAATAGAAAGATCCAAAGATCAGCATTTATCTGAAATAAAAAGCAATTGTACCCTATACCATTATACACTATACCATTCTTGGGAGTCTGTGTGTGTGTGTGTGTATATATATATATATATATATATATATATATAATATATAATATATACACACACACACATACATACACACATACATATATATACATACATACACACATATATATATTCACCAAAAGTGATGATAAAGACATTTATAATGTTACAAAAGATTTCTACTTCAGATAAATTCTGTTCTTCTGAACTTTCTATTCATCAAATAAACCTAAAAAAATTCTACTCAGCTGTTTTCAGCTTAATAATAATAATAATAATAATAATAATAATAATAAATGTTTTTGAGCAGCAAATGCGAATATTAGAATGATTTCTGAAGGATCATATGACTGAATTAATGATACTAAAAATTCATCTTTGAAATCACAGGAATAAATGACATTTTAAAATATATTCAAATAGAAAACAGTTATTTTAAATGGTAAAAATATTTCAAAATGTTCATGTTTTTGCTGTAATAAGGGTGGGTTTGGGCTTCAATCTTCAAATGCCCGTCCAGACCTGCACCTCTTCCAGGACAAGTGCAAGTCACAATATGTTGTGCTGACGGTATTAAATTAGTTTAATTAGTCGTTTATTGTTCAAGTGAGGTCAGTTATGAGATCTGCTGGCTGTAATCCTCCAGCACGAGCCGCACGATTCAAGAATCCACTTTGCAGGACTTTCCAAAGCTGCGCTGGGGGTTTCACGTCCTCGAAAACAAACCACTCCCTCGTCTTTCTCTAACCCCCTCCATCTGTCACTCGTGCGGCTCAGGGCGTCTCCATGGCAACAGCGAGGTCATCCTCCATTTATTGTGGGACGGAGAGGTGCGCAGCAGCTAAGCAAGATGATATTAACGTCCCAAGCAGAAAATAAGTTTGACGCTGCAGATCTGAGGCTTTAAAAGCCTTTGGAGCAGCATCCCCCATCAGTCCTTCTGTCAAAGCTGTAAGGAGCTGCACTCTCCAGGAGGCCTCCGCTACTACAGCCTCACTGATTAGCGTGGGCTACGCAGAGGACAAGAGGAGGAGGAGGGTGACATTTGGTCTTCTGAGGGAGCGTATATGCATGTGCGTGTCTGAAATACAAACAGCCCGGCTCATGCTGTCATGTAAGGTCACTGAAAAGAGGAAGCGTACACAAATACACTGTGTGACGCTAGAGTCACAGCACAGGTTAGCCTCTCGACTCCTGCTCAGACGCCTTCTCTATACTTGAACATAAAAAAGAACTTCAGGTGTTCTACATCTACACCTCCGGAGAGACAGATTTCACACACCGGTGTTTTATGAATTGTGTCAGAATGCAGTCGCTGCAATGTTGATCCCTGTAAACATCCTCTAGGGTCAGTTTTTGTCTTTCAGGGCAGCTGTCATGGTTTGCTGCAATACCAATAATGTGTCAGAATAAAGAAAATGAGAAAATATGCATCAGTCAAAAGTTTTTGAACAGTAAGATTTTTAATATTTAAAAAAAAAACAAGTCTCTTCTGCTCCAAAGTATGGCAAAAACAGTAAAATTTTGAAATATTTTTGCAATTTAAAATAACTCTTTTCTATTTGAATATATTTTAAAATGTAATATATTCCTGTGATCAAAGCTGAATTTTTAGCATCATTGCTCCAGTCACACGATCCTTCAGAAATCATTCTATTATTCTTATTTGCTGTGCAAAAAAACATTTATTATTATTATTATTATATTAAAAACAGCTGAGTAGAATTTCTTCAGGTTTCTTTGATGAATAGAAATTTTTTGTAACATTATAAATGCCTTTATCATCAATTATCTATTAATTTCTATAATTACCCCCCCCCCCCCCCAAAAAAAAAAACCTCCAAGCTTTTGAATGGTATAGTGTATAATGTTACAAATGCATTTTATTTCAGATAAATGCTGATCTTTGAATATTTCTATTCATCAAAAATGTACTCAACTGTTTAAAAAAAAAAAATAATAATAATAATTTTTCTTGAACAGCAATTTCTGAAGGATGTGACACTGAAGACTGGAGTAATGATGCTGACAATTTAGCTTTAATCGCAGGAATATATTCAAATAGATAACAGTTATTTTAAATAGTAAAATATTTCAAAATTTGACTGTTTTTGCTGTACTCTGGATCAAATAAATGCAGGCTTGGTGAGCAGAAGAGACTTCTTTAAAAAACATAAAAAAATCTTACTGTTCAAAAACTTTTGACTAGTAGTGTATATATTTCAAATTATTTTTATCTTTAAACAATTCCCAAAATTTAGAATCTACATTAAAATAGTAAGGAGTTTAAAACATCATTTAAAAGATATGTAAAATAAATAAATAAATAAATAAATAAATAATATTATGTTTTATTAATATTTTATAAACTCACACCCAAGTTTATCTTGCACAGTTGGGCTCAGTTTGGGTAGCAGATGATTAAGAGCATGGAAATCCTGGTTTAGAACCGTGGTTTGTTCTACTTCATAAACCTCATATTCTGAATCCATGACCCCCATCCACCTAAAACACCCTAAAACTATCAAAGCTGGCCTGTTTCTTTAGGCCCCCCACTACTGTGTTGATCACCTCTTCCAGGTCAGTGCTTTTCAGTCTATCGATGATAGAGATTGAGAGAAGGAAGAGAGGACAGTGACGAGCAGAGAGAGAAAGGAGGATGAAAGACGGGAGAATCAGAGGTCATGCTGACAGACGAAGAGCTTGGGGATTTATGGCAGGCCAACTGAAGGACGGAAGAGAGGAGTAGGGGAGGGTCACTCAAGACCACATGTGTGGATGAGAGCTCACATGTAATGGGAAGAACTGCAGGTTTCTGCAAGTAGAGGTCTGCTGAAATGGCCGATAAAGCTGTTGATTTATATATTGCCTGTTTCAAACTTGCTGCCATGATGGTAGGGTGTTATAGGTATATGTGGTCTCAAATGGTTTATTAGTAAGTAAAAGGACTCTTTTCCACTCGTGTGATATTTGTGTTTTGTGTGGCATTTGTGTGCAATATCATTGTGGATTTTGCATTCACCCAGTGAGCAGCTCGACACCGCAGACGAACGATGCATGTTTACGTTTAAATGCCGCCTCATCTGTTTGGTGTTGTTCTGCTTTCAATGTGCCATGCTGCCCTGCACATAACCGTTTTGCTGCTGCGCGTTCAAGCTTGTGGAAACCACAACATGACTGTGCTGAAAGCAGCACAACGATGCAGAAAGTTCCATTACACAGGACCAGAGTCATTCGACTGATAGTTCGGGTTAATACCTAATCCATCCAGTAATCAAAGCTTGTAAAAGATCAACATCAAGCAATTATAATGCCATTTTAAAACATGTGTAAATGCTGATACATCTCATTGTGGGTTTGAGGGAATTGTGGTGCATTGAGAATCTGACACTTATGTTTTCAAGAAAATGTGTGTGGTACTGGTGGTTGCCAGGGCTGCGCAGCTGGTAAGGTACTCTGTGAAGTTTTTAAGGTATTTTAGATAGTTGTCAGGGTGTTATATTGTTTTCTAGGTGGCTGTTTACTGGCCCAAGTCAAAGAAGCCCATCTTAAGTCTCTGTAATATTCTATGCATTGCAAAAAACCCACTTACATTAAGAAAGTCTTTTTGAACGTAGACATGAAAATGTACTGTCCAGACTTAAACGGTTGTAATTCATGAACAACCTAAGGTTGGTCACTTTTTAAAGAAGACAAGAAGACAACAGATTGTGAAAGCAATCTATTTTGGAATCTAAAATTATTATAAAAATCAAAGTCATATTTCTAAATAGGTTATGTTCCAAATTTGAAGTTGACATTACAAAAAACTTAGGAGATTGTGAGATTGTGTTTAGCTGCTGATGATTTTGATGATTTCTAAAATGTGTGATAGAGAGAAAGGTAATAAAAAGAGCACCAACAGTTATCAGATTGACTTAATCTTGTAAAGCTTGAAAGCTTGACATTTTCAGACCAAACCCGTTTTTATTTTTCCTCTGACCAGATCACACATGCTTATTATGTTCATAATAAAACATGAAATGTTTATAATGATCATTTATTTTAACCCCAAAACTTTTCATTTCCTCTTTGAGCATTAAAGTTAAACCATGGAATATTTCTAATAATTGAAATATTTAATTTAATTTAATTTTTTCAGTTTGAATGATTTCTGAAGGATCATGAAGACTGGACACTGAAGACTGGAGTAATGATTAGAAGCTAAAGTCAAAAATCAGCTTTGGGTCACTTGAATACTGTATATTACATTTTTTAAAAAATTCAAATTGTAATAATATTTCACGATATTACTGTTTATACTGTATTTTTGATCAAATTAACTGTTGAGCGTAAGAGACTTAATTATATATATATATATATATAATAGACAAATGGAATAAAGGTGAGAAAAACTTTTTTTTTTTTTAAATGGAAAAGTTAATTGAACCTTTAGAAAAACAAAAACAATTTGCATTTTGTTTTAAGCAATGTTTAAATCATGTTGATAATTTACAAGCCTTAGAAATAGGAATTTGTGTGTCTTTAGGGCCTGTTTACACCTGGTCACTTCATGTGTTTTCTCTGATTGGATATCTATCTGATTTGTTAAAACGTTTCCATTTACACTTGGCCACATAAATGTGTCTTCACAAAACGGATATAAATCCGTTCTTCAATTCCCGCGCTATATGCAAATTTAACGGAGTTCACGTCAATGAAAGCAATACATAGGCGCTGCATTTTATTCATTATCAGCTAATTTCAATATCAGAGACCGCAACAGGAGAGAGCGCGACATCAGCACTGGAAAGATAGGGTAGTCTCACTACTTTTAATGAAGATGATTGTGTGTTGAGCGTCTGCGAATTACTTTCAGTTTCATTCGCGGCAGTTTGCGTGTCGGCTTGCTGAAGAGATACTCAGCTACTCATCGCGGTGAGGCTTGTTGCATTAGCGCTGTCATATCTGACTATAACATGCCATATAGCCTATAAAACACTCTCACATGTTGATTACTTTAATATTTTGGGCGGAGTAAAATTATCATATGCGGTTTCAACAACCAGATGCATTTACACTTGTCCATTTTCGTCTGGAATGCGGCCCAGACCACCTCCCGAAGTGGTTTGAGCGATCGGATTTAAATGCGTCTCGAAAGCGTTTCGGAGGGCATTTACACCTGGTCTTTTCAGGATCGGATAGCTATCCGATCAGAAAAAACGCATGAAGTGACCAGGTGTTAACAGCCCCTTAGATATGACTCTGGTCTTCCCAACAAGCCACTTGATTTGTGACATCATTCTTGTCTGGTCTTAAGTTTAATACTTGGGGTTCAGAATTTGAACTCAAGTATGAGTCTTATAAATAGTGACTCTTTTCTTAGCAAGCACCACTAATTAGACGAACAAACCTTTTGTTGAGATTAAGAACAAACACATGAGTTTCAATAAATGCAGGTCAATAAAGCCCATTGAGGAAGATCCTCAATAAGTCTCCTGTGATCTCAAGAGGCTTTTTAAAGGACCGTCCCGCAAACGGGTAACAAAGCACGACAGCAGACCTGATATACAGTGTGTAAGTGAAATCTTTTGTCATTATGCGCTCGCGCTCCCGTCTACTCTTACTCAGCAACAAGTCGTCTCTTTAGTGTCATGTCACCAGAGCGATGTGGCGACACAAGTTCCCTTACATTTACTGGGTGGCCTCTCCCTCACCCAGGAAAAGAGAAATAGGGACTGGGGGAGGGCAAATGACACAGAAAAGGAGAGAGAAAATAGAAGGAGAGACCTCCAGCCACTTTGAAGCTCCTCTCTGGTTCCTGTGTGGGGCTGCTCCCCCGTGGGACAAAAGGCCTTTATGTGTGGCTCAGGCAGGGGGCTGTAGGGGGGTATTGTGGGGCTGGGGCGGTGGATCCCCCGTCTATTGATCTGCACGGCCCTTTCTGCCTCACCCCCTCCACCGCAGCCAGGCTTACCAGCTGTCTGCTCTACGCCTCTCCCAAACCGGCCACAAAGACACACGCAGATCATATGGGCGCAGGCATTAGCATACTTATTGGACTACAGACTTAGAGGAACTTCATGGAGACATGCATGAGATATACAGTCAAACCAAATTTTATTCCGACACCTTCAACATTTCTCACATTATCACAGTTTATTCACTATAGTTTAGAAAATGGTAATAAAATATGACAAGAACTCAAGAGTTAAATTCATCTTGATAATCACAAATCGCAGTCAAACCAAAACGAATTCAGACACCTTCAAAATTTCTAATAAGAGATAACTTTCAGATGACTTTGATAGAAAGGTATGTAACAAAACATGGTCAGGTTAAAGTGTCAAATCAGATTTTTGCTCCCAAATTTTACTGGTAGACAGACCACTGTATGAAGAATTTGAGTATAATATGTCACAGTTTACTTTATTTTGCTAGCCTCACTTACATAAATGAACTATAGTGTACTGCACCCACTAGTAAAAAAATATCAAAAATTATATCTGGTGTCTGAATAATTTTTGAGTGGACTGTATTTATTGCTCTGCACGGAAACAATGCTTGTTTTGCATAAAGGTGACCACTGAGTGCATGTAGCCTGATAAACAACAACATTAAAGTGCCTTCTCAGTGGTTGACCTACAATTTGTGGTGTGACCTTTGCTCACTCGCATACATTGGTTTACTTTCGCCAATGTGTTTACTTAAACATTTGTTGCAGTTATGCAAGTCATATATTATGCAGTGTCTAAATAGGGTCAAATTCGGTGACTAGTGTTGAAGAGGTTTACTTTGGCAATTGCACACTGTAGTGTATAAAGTTCCTTTTCCGTATGAAAACTTGAGTGTCATGCTTCCAGCATGTTGATGTAACATTGCAATATTTTGCAATAAGACTACACAAGCATTGGTGCATTCTAGTAGTTGAAGGTGCATTATTGCAACCACAATGTTGTAATTATGAGTGGGAAACTCTGAACTTTCTTTAAGCACTTTCTTTAAATTTTTTAAGGGGCTGTGTTAGTGAGAAAATATGATGGATGCAATAGATGCAGCATCTGTATTGATGGAGAGAAGTAGTTTGAATCTTACTGAAGTTAAATTATCAACATGCAGTCAGCTGATCAAATAATAACGCATCCATTTGATGGACCCCCTTGAGGACTGAGGTGTGTCCCTGTGTGAATGAGCGGCGACTACGCTTATTTTACACTTACTCATGTTTCCAGTTACTCATGTTTTACTGTCTTACTGTATGGGGACAGTCCTCATAAACTTCATCTCCAGAGCTGCTCTGAGAGCCACTTCACTGGCATTTCACTGTTTCATTTGATAAAACTATCGTCAGATACACACAGAAACTCAAAGGTCTACCACAACCTACCAAAAGCAAAGTTTGTTTTATCTTGAAGAATTTATTGCAAAAATATATTACTATTGTACAGTAGAAATAAATAAATACATACATAAATAAAAACCTTAGTTCATAGGCCCTTATTATTGTAAGAATTATATATGTATATGTATTAGTGCTGTCAAAGTTAACGCGTTAACACAAACTCATTTTAACGGCACTAATTTTATTAACGCGCGATGAACGCAGCGCGCATTTCCTGTTGTGGCCTAGCCCGTAGTAGGAGAAATGGAAAATGCAGCCAGACAGTTAAGAGTGCAGCAGCAAACAGAAATGGAGAAAGAACAAGGTCTTCTGAACGGTAAATTTGTTTACAAAACGATGTCTGATGGTTCTGTCGACAAGACAAAAGTTGTCTGCGTTTATTGTCGATGTGAATTAAGTTATCACCGCAGCACGTCGAGTTTAAAAGATCACTTGATGGCTTAGCATACAGCTGATGCAGAGAGCTCTCATCCCCCTCGCCAAAGGCAGAGCACACTAGATAGTTTTCAGCAGAGACGGATGGACAATTCCACAAGCAGTAGACTCACTACAGCGATAACTAAATGGGTGGCTACAGCATGTAGGCCAGTCAATGTAGTGGAGGACGAGGGCCTACTTGAAATTATTCGCATCGCATCTAACGATTCTACATATGAACTACCTTCAGGAGCCACCGTTACAAACAAAATTCACAACTCCTATGAAGAGGAGAAAGCAAAAGTTGAGGAGGCGTTGAGACAGACAAACACGGTCGCGCTAACCAGAGACTACTGGACTTCCCTCAGTAACGATAGCTACCTGGGGGTCACAGCACATTATTTTGGCACACACTGGAATCTTCGGTCGCACGCTTTGACCGTTATGAAGGCGGACGAGAGGCACTATGCTGACGTTTGCGCTGAGCACTTTCTGCAAGTAGCTAGACAGTGGAACATTGAACTCAAAATTAGCACACTGACCACTGACAGTGCACGCAACATGATTGCAGCGGCCAGGCAGCTCCCGTTCGAGCATACGCCTTGCATTGCACACAGCCTCCACCGAGCTATCACAGTTTCGCTCCAGAACAGCCCGTTTGACAGCGCCTTGGCAAAATGCAGGAAGGTAGTGGGGCATTTCAAGCATAGCCCAGCAAACGCAGCAGAGCTCGAACAGCAGCAAGTTGCACATCTTCAGAAGAAAGAGTCACTCACACAGGAGGTGTCAACTAGATGGAATAGCACGTTGGAAATGATAAAGCGTGTTCAAAGAAATCAAGAACCATTGAGAGATGCACTGGCCCTACATGCAAGCAACATCAACATGCCAACAGCAGCTGAACTGGATAAACTGAAGAGATTGGAGACTGTGCTGGAACAATGGAGGTAATTTATTGATACTCTCTTTTATTATGTTTGTTTCTCAAAGTAAGGTTGTGTCAAAAAAGTGGGGAAGTGTGTGTCAGTGAGAGATTAAAACACACCTATAAATCGTAAATAAATAGAAACTATATATAGATATAAATAAATAGATAATGTTAGAGTGGATTTCTCTGTTGTTCTGACGTGTCTCTGACAGTGTGTTGTGTGTGTCAGTGAGAGCGAGACATTGAAAGTGAGTGAGACACTCATTATGTCTAACTAAAGTTCTTTTCTATATTATTGCAGGTATGTGAGTGCACTTCTAGGAGGAGAGAATTTTGTTTCTTGCTCAGTTGTGCTGCCAACATTGTGTCATCTATCACGTGTGATGGAGGTCTCAGACCCAGCATACATGGTTAAGTTTAAGGAAAATTTCACAACAGACATGGACAAATGGAAGGAAAAAAAACAACACCACATGGCTGAGGGTTGCAACAGCACTGGACCCAAGGTTTAAGGACCTCAAATGTCTGAGCAGGGCTGACAGAGCTGAGGTGTGGCGTTCAATCTGTGCCTTGCTCCGGGAGAGGGGGCTTGCAGTGCAAGATAAACCAGTGACAACTGAGCCACCTAAGAAGAGATCATGTCTCATGTCTGTGCCAGAGTCTTCATCTGATGAAGAAGAGGACTGTATTGAGAAATGTGTGGAGCGCTACAAGGCAGAGCCCTCTATTGGCATAGAGGACTGTCCCCTGCAGTGGTGGTCCAAACATAAAGGGGCACACAGTGAGATGGCCTACCTTGAATGCAGATACTTAGCAACACCTGCCACATCCATACCTTGTGAAAGATTGTTTTCACTGTCAGGGCATGTTGTTCAGAAAAAGCGAGCTGCCCTGTCATCTGAAAATGTAAACAGGCTTGTCTGTTTGAGCAACTGGCTCAGTGCAAAGAAAGAGAAATAATGGGAACCTGTGGTTTTTCTATGTTCTTTTTTCCATGTATTTAATAGACATGAACAAGTTCTTTAAAAAAAAAAAAAACATATCTACCATCTTTGAAACATGTCTGTTCTTTAAGCTGTATGTTTGGGTGGTTTCAGTAATAATAAATTTTCATTTTGCATGTTCAGAAGAAATGAGCTGTAAACAGGCTTGTGTAAGTAAATTGCTCAGAGCACAGAAAGAGAAGTAATGGGAACCTGGTATTTCTGTTCTTTTTTCCCATGTGTTTAATAATAGACCGACAAGTTCTTTGAAAAACATGTCTATGTTCTTTATGCTCTGTTTAGGGTGGTTTCACTAATAATAAACATACATTTGCATAAAGCATCCATATTTGAGTATTAAAAACTTAAAAAGTATTACTTTAAGGTACATTTAGAACAGATAAAAAATGTGCGATTAAATTGCGATTAATCTCGAGTTAACTCATGACAATCATGTGATTAATCGCGATTAAATATTTTAATCGATTGACAGCCCTAATATGTATATGTGGGTCAAAGACGTAAAGATGTCTGCATCACAAGAAATTTACAAAAATGATTTTATGTCCATAGAAAGCACATTAAATGTAATTAAAGTGTCTACTTTTAAGGTTTTAAATATGTTTTTGGAGAATAAAATGTCAAAATTTGGTCGAAATAATGTTCCATTGTCATTCAGTGTAACACAATATTTATGTAAAAAATCAAACAACACTCTTATTTTGACTTGTACATATTAAAATATGTAAAAGAATAAGGGAGCATATTAAATTTTATTGTGTTTTAAATGAGTAAAAAATTCTTACTGACAAATAGGCAAAACCTAGGATAGTGGCAAATTTTAAAAATGTAAAATTACAACTAATTAGTATCTGGGGTGAAAGTAATTAGTCTTTTAATATGTCATAAATTGATTTTTGTTGTAAATATGCCTGACAAGACTGTTACACTGAATGACATTTTAGTGGGCGTCTTCTGTAAATCAGGGAAAAATATATGATATTTTTTTTGTACTCAGTCAAACAAAAACAAAATTGTAATTTTTGTTATTTTATCAAATTCAGATATGGATATAATGTTTCGCTCTACTTCATTAATATTAAATCATGTCAGACAGCAGTTGGGTGTAAAATACAAGGAACAATGGAAGAGGATATTTGGAATAAGCCAAAACTTAGAAATTATGTACAATTTAAAGCAGGACTATAAAACAGAATTATATCTTCAGTGTAATTTAACGAGAAGACAAAGATCTCTCTGTGCCCAATTAGGAGCAGCACCCTGCGCTGGCAGTGGAAATTAGAGGCTGATTTAAAGGAGCATCTCGGTATTCGTTTATGTGAATTTTGTGACTTTAATGTGGTTTAGGATGATTTCATTATCTTTCATTGCTCCTTGTATTGTGATTTAAAGAAGTCATTATTTGAATTAATACAGTTGAAAAATTCTGATTTATTTCGGAAGCAGGAGCTGAGTATGTATTGGTTATTTGAAAACAAGGTATTTGCTCTAGCTAAATTTGTGGAAAAGGCCTGGCAAAGAGCGTCAAAGTATTCTATATCGTATGAGGAGTATATAGATATATTTGTGTTTGTTTGGTAATATTGTCTTTTACTTTGTATTATGTCACGTGGCTATGACTTGTTATATGTTGCAGTGTCTAATAAGCCCTTGTGGGCTGGGCATCTATTATGGTGTATGACACTTAAATAAAGCAAATCAATCAATCAAATGTAATTGAATTAAACAGAAAACTTTTTAATTTTTTTTGGGAAAAACAACAACAGTTAAAGCAGTATTACATTTATTGTTTTTATGCTTAAACCCTTTTTCGTCTTTGACCCATGTATATACAGTATGTATATGTATGTGTGTGTGACCCTGGACCACAAAACCAGTCATAAGTGTCAATTTTTCAAAATTGAGATTTATACATCATCTGAAAGCTGAATAAATAAGCTTTCCATTTTTTTAGGACAATATTTGGCTGAGATACAACTATTTGAAAATCTGGAATCTGAGGGTGCAAAAAACTCAAAATATTGAGAAAATCGCCTTTAAAATTGTCCAAATGAAGTTCTTAGCAATGCATATTACTAATCAAAAACTAAGTTTTGATATATTTACAGTAGGAAATTTACAAAACATCTTCATGGAACATGATCTTTATCTTAATGTCCTAATGATTTTTGGCATAAAAGAAAAATTGATGATTTTGAATTTTGATATATATAATTACATTTTTATGAATTCAGTTGATTAGACATTTTTTATTATTATTATTTACATTTAATTAAACCATTGAAATAGAATCCAGAAAAAAATAAATAAAAGAAAATGTAATACGGAATTTGGAAAAAATAAATAAAACTAATTTCATAGAGACCCATAAATGTCCAAACAAACGTGCTTTCTCTGCATCCAGTAGGAAAAAAACAGCACATGAAATAAGAGGAATTCATAGTAAAAAATAAAATGTACCTGCATGTCCTACTACTTCCACCAAAGTAGTGCATCTGATGGACACTTTACTATCCCATGAGGCCGTGGGAGAGGAGTTGTGAATGGCAGTGAAGTGATGCAGCTGACATCACGTTAACGTGGATACAGATGCCATTCATACTGTATAAAACACACTTTATTAACGATCACAAAGTTCACTGCTCATCGAATGTAGTACCTGTTCAGACAGTATGTGATTTCTGTCTGCTGTTTTTTGTTTGTGTAATAGACAGAGATTAGATTTATTGATTAGTAGAAGCATTGATTGAACCCCCTCTCTCTCTTACACACACACACTTTCCGGCGGGGGAGAAAGTTTGGAGGTTACATGCTGTGTGAATCCTCCTCCATCCTCTCTGTCTCCTCCTCTCGCTGTGTCTTTGTGATCTCTGCTCATCAGTGTATCTCCATCATCCTCATCCAGAGCTTCCTCTCCTCTAACAGTCTTCATTATGGTCACGAGGACAGGCTGAATGTGTGTTTTTGCCACAGTGAACACATACCTGATCACCTTTATGTGTGTGTGTGTCTGCAGGGGTCGTGCAGCTCTGAGCGTGAGGGGATCTGACCAGAAAGAGCCTGTGGTCTTCAGTATGATGGCCAACACGGTGAGTGTTTTTGGTAACGTGTGTCAACATCAACTTATGTCATTAAAGGGACTTTCAGATCTTTGTCAAGTCTGTTACAGTTCAAGTGTCAACATGTTAAAACCACTGTTGACAAAACAAAAGTAAAAGAGCTGTTTTGAAAGCAGGCCTTTGTGGTGCTGAATTCTGCTCTATTGCTGATGTGAAACATAATAATAATGCTAATACAGGGCTCCAGACTAACATTTGACAGCAGGAGCCACCTAACTCTACAGATACACCTGATTTGATAGCACCAAATGAATTAAAAATTATTAATAATATTAATTATTTATATTACATGTTTTGTCTCTTTGAATTGCATGTTTGACAGTAGCTTGAGCTGTGATGCAAATGTAATTATTTTTTTTTATTAAAAACAGTAACATCTGTTTAAAAAAAGGTAACAAACTTATCTTTTATAGGGTAAAATGTAAATATTCTGACTGTCTCAGAAGTTAGGACTCGTATTAAAATGAAAATGATCATGATACCCACAGGTTACTACAGTATATGTTTTCTGTAGTTCTGTAAACTGTGTGATTTAGCTTAAACACCCTTTTAGTTAGGGCTGAAGATTTGTTTTTAGTTGACTAGTAGTGGTTATTTTAAGCCATTAGTCACATGTATATTACTTTAATGAACTGAATTACTTATATATATATACTGAGTCTTTAATATATAGCCTATTCCGCCCTTGCTCATGCATTAAGCTTGCCGCAAAGGACCGGCAAAAGTCTTTTTTTTTCTGTTTTAATTATTCTGGATTCTGTTTTTTCCCGTTTTGATTTTTCTAGACTCTGTTTTAATGGATGAATTAAATTTTATTAATCAAAAAGCATGTCTAATCAATTGAAATCATGAAACTTACGCAATTCAACAGCAATTTATTAAAAGTTTAAGAATTACATTTTTAAGGCCATTTGAAATAGATTTTTTTTTTTTTTCTCATAAAATAAATTTCTGGATTCCATTTTAATGGTTTCATCAAATTAAAATTTGATTAAATCAAAAGCATCTCTAATTAATTGATTTTATAAAAAATATATATATATATTTTTTCCAGAAATAATATATATTTTGTATTTTTTTTATTTTATTATTTATTTATTTTTACATTTTTCTGGTAAATAATTCCTTAAAAAATATGTTTTGATAATATTTTTTATTTTTAGTAGCATCACTATCTTTACATTAATATGTTTCTGTCACAATTTCTTCAAGTTAACCGAACTTTTTTTTTGATGGGTTGCTGTGAAGACCTTGAAGTTTCTGTTTGTATATGATATGACGATAGTTTTTCTCAAAAGAAACAGTAATGCTGATGAAGTGACTCTCAGAGCAGCTCTGGAGATCATGTTCATGTGTTCATGTACTCATTATAGTGAGACAGCAGAGGCTGAAAACACTGCGAGCGTCTGTGTGTAGTAAACAAAACCATTTACATGCAGGATTCATATATAAACTGTATTTTTGCAGCTTAATATTCAAGAACACTAGTCTGTATTTTGTTTTCATTTAAGTGTATTGACCTACTTTTGATGTATTCATCCAAAAATTGGCAAATTCCGTGACATTCCACGTTATTATACAGTAAATTCTGTAGGGCCCTACAAAAGTAATGACTGTGAATATGTGCGAAAAATAGCAAGGAGATATTTTATTTATTAACAAACTAGTGTTTTCTGAGTCCATGTCAGCTGTAAAGATGAATGTTGTTGATTTCTGAATTGAAAATCATTCTAACTGGACTGTTGTGGCACAGTGTTTCTCTTGTTTTCCAAGTCAGGTTGTCAGTGCTGATTCATCTGGCTCTAAAATAGTCAGAAAACACTGCAGTGAACTCAAACAGCGCTGTTTAATTATAGTTGCTTGATGCAAGTAAACACATTTCCTCTAAGATCGCACTGCGCTGTCTGTTGGGCTGAGCTGATATATGTCCATGTGGCGCATTTCAAACGAGTACTGCTGTTTCGTTCCTCTTTTGACCCGTTTGCCATAATGATTCTCATGCACAACCGAAATGGAAGTGTTATCGTTTAGTCAAATTAGCGTCACCTCTGCAACCGCTAACACGCAGTTTAGTCGCACCGTCTACAGAGTCCTGCTATTAGGAGAAACTGCTTCTGTTAAACTAAATGTAATGACATGAAGATGTGAGGTGCTGTAACCGTTGGTCAGGTCTTAGATTTCACTTTTCCTTCACAAATATGGAACTATAACACCCTGTATGAAAATACACCTGACTTTTATCTACTGCTTACTGAGAGCCTCTGCCTAACATTTCTCGTTTAGTTTAAATGCCTCTGTGATGTCCTGCTCCACGACCTCCGACCCCTGTGAATAGATGTCTCTGTAAACTCCAGCGACATCTGTTTACTCTGTTTAAAGCCTTTCGTTCTATAGATTTTGGCAGTCTTTCACTGGCTAACGCTGATGATTTGATGTAGCCCTCTGACCGAGTGTTTCAGTGGTGATTTAACAACCACGTACATGGTGAGGAAATCGGTTCACATTTGAGCTTTTAGCCAGTGTAAGGTTAAAGTCATCCTATACGCTGGAGCTTGGAATTGTGTTTTTTTTCTCTCTCTCTCTCTCTCTAATGTTGTGACCTACCGCAGAAGCAGCTGCTGCTGTGAGATATCACACTATCACTATCAGTTTTCCATACACTAAACTGAGGCCTGTAGGACTCACGGTTCAGTACTGACACTTCAGACAAACGTGCAAACTATGAAAGGCATGAAAACAAAGAATGTGCTTCATTAAATGTTTGTATTTAAAATTTTGAATTCTTTAGATATTTGTTTGGATGCAAGTTTGTAATTTGAAAAACTTTATCCAACCGCATCAATTTGTCGTATTGTCAAGCAAGCAAGCAAAACATTTAAAAAAAGATGAAAAAGGATAGATAAAATGAGCTGTTCAAAATAAAAACAAACGTACTAACACATTATGGTTGTCAAACGTGGACGATGTTTATTATTAATGTGATGAACTACACGAGGTTACTCTGCTAGACACCTGTGGGAACTGACTTCATCCAGTAAAATAAGTAGTTAGTAAAGTGAAGTTAGTTAAACCATTCAAACATTATTTGTTTGCAGATGCCACATGGTTTATCTAATGTAATGATTGTGTAATTTAGAACACAATATCTGTAAACTTTGGTTATTGCAAACCCCTAACAATAAAATACATATGTCATGATTCAGTGCATCACAGTCATAATTGAGAGTGAAATCAGTTTTATCTCTCTTGAGTTTGAGCTTATTTAAGCACAGTCTTCTTCAGTAATTGAACTTGGGAAATTATATTCATGCATTCATATGTAAGAAATAAAAAATAACATGCAAGGATATAAAGTATCAATTCAGTACCATGAGAAAAATATTTGCAAATGTTCAATTTATGATTTGGAAAAACCCTAATATATTTTGGGTTTTGTTTTGCTTAAAAATGTGCTGTCTTTCTTTTACAATAAAATTGCAGGGTTGACATTTTGCTGTCTAATATAATGACACTCCAACATGCTTTTTGGAGCCACTGTTTATTACAAACTAATATTTCAACTCATTTGAACTCTTCTCTGCTTTCTTCTTTACTCAGGTTGGCGCAGCGGCTCTGTGTGGAGACCTGAAGGCCTTTCTGAACCAAAACCTCTCCAAAGGTAAAAGCGACTCTTTGTTACTCTATGTATTTATTTGCAGACAAATTTGTGTTCAGAAATGAACAAGTTAATGAATTATCTGAGTACAAGCGCCGGTTCTTCAAGCACACGTTCATTCAGAGTGCAATAAACCATTTCCTTATGCTTTCATTTCTCAGTTTGACAGTAAAAGAAAGTACAGGCAATTACTGGCAGGCAGTAAACCTTTATGCACTACCTGCCGTTGTCTTGAAACGGCTGTGTGAAAAGGAGGAGTCTGAGCATTGAACAATAAACACTGAAGAAGTAATTACTTGTCTAATTGCACCACACACACTGCACTGAGACTTGAACCCTTTCGGGTGACGTAGGTTTCATTATAACGTGACAGAAAATTAACAGTGATTCCTGAAATGTGTTTGATAGCTCGTGTTACCGTAATAAAGCTTGTTTAATCAAAGTTGAGACTTTCCCTCAGTGCTAACAGTATGAATGCTGTGAAACATTGATTTTTCTTTTTCCAGTTAACTATAATCCTCATTTAAACAATCCAATATTAATTCCTAAAGTCCCAAGATTCATCTTATAACCTTCAATGAATGCATAAAAAATGTAGGTTGTCTTCAATTTGAATTGCATCAGTGCTCAACTGCTCGTTGCATCATATAATCAACAATCTCTGAGACTGCTGTTGGCTTCTTTTGCATGCGTCATATTATTATATTTATCTCTGTTTATAGAACAGTGAAGTTGCTCCATAAATTCTCTGTCTTGCCTTGCCTGCAAGACGGGTGACACCTTTTAATTTAGGCTTTTATTCACATCTAAGCAATTATAAATACACTCAAACACGTACAGAAGCTCACAGCACGTGCTCAAGAACCAGTGAGGTGTGTTTTAGTACGTGATGCATGCAAAAACTTCCGTTTACAATATGTGTTGATCATTATTATGTAAATAAAAGCCTAAAATAAATTTGCTCATCACATGAAGCAAAACTTGAACTACTTGATTCAAATGGATTAGTTTTATGATGCCTTTATGTCCTTTTTGGATAGTTTCTTTTTACCTGGACTTTCAGTAGAGAGACAGAAACATCTCAGGTTTCATTAAAATATCCTAATTTGTGTTTTGAAGATTAAGTCTTATGGGCTTGGAACGACATGAGGATTTTCATTTTTGGTTGAAGTAAGCCTTTTAAATCACCACCAAACCACTAAATGCATCTTTAAATTGTGAACGTGTTGTGAATCAGAATCGAATTGCAACATCAGCACTAATACTTTGCGTTGTTTAACTGTAGATTTAAAGGAATTTTTCGAATTAAATGCACATGCTAAACTCCATTGATGCACCTGTGATGCTATTATAAAAACATGAAAACAGTGACTATGTGTGCATGTGCACCAGTAATATGATCATTTCTAGTGACAGTGCATGTAAATGTAGTCGTTAGCAATTCTACACCTGCAGTAGTCCTTTCTATGGGGTCAGTGTACAGCAATATACCATATTTTCCTGAATATGTTTTTTTAATTGTCTTAATGTTTATAGTGTTTAGAATGTTTGTAAAAATTTTATTGACCAATATTTTACATTATTTCTGAATGTAATAATGACTTTATCTGTAATAGTGACTTATCTGTGCATTTTCCTCTCTCAAAAATTCATTTTTGCCCCTGTGTGACTCATACTCGGGTGTGACTTAATTGCTGGAAAATATGGTACGCTTAAGTTACCCATAAGAAACGTTTTTTTGTTGGAGCGGATGAAGACGACAGTTAGTTTAATGTCGCTCCAGTCTTTTGAAGTCAGTGTGTGATTGAACACTCTTTAATTGTCACTGGCACTCGTCCAGTTGTGAGATTTCAATGCCGCTCGAACTCAAGCACGCATCCAGTTGTGCTTTCCTCCAGCGCTGCAGGTCA
>JAFVLL020015766.1:64084-130197 GCA_021397915.2 Tor tambroides | reverse complement strand
TGATTAGTAATATGCATTGCTAAGAACTTCATTTGAACAACTTTAAAGGCGATTTTCTCAATGTTTTGATTTTTTTGCACCCTCAGATTCCAGATTTTCAAATAGTTGTATCTCAGCCAAATATTGTCCGATCCTCACAAACCATACATCAATGGACACCTATTTATTCAGCTTTCAGGTGATGTAGAAATCTCAATTTCGAAAAATTGACCCTTATGACTGGTTTTGTGGTCCATATATGAATCGCGTTAATTTGATCTAGGGATATGGCTGTTAAGCAACTAAACTCTTTTAGCCACATTTTAGGGATGTAAAGCTGTTGCTACAACGCCTTCCTTCCAGTCACTTTATTATGTGTAATGATGTGCAATATGGTAATGAGCTTTTGATGCCTTCGCTTCAGGAACCAAACTTTCCACAGGAAATCGCCCATCGCTTGTTTCAATAATTGAGTAACTTTTAAATAGTCGTTGCAGTCAGTTTTGCAGGCAGGCGAACTGGGCAATGGCCTCAGTCAGATTTTTCCTATCTAGTGTCTTCTTCATTGTTTTTGACCAAACACACATTTAAAATTTAAATGCCAAATTAATATACGTCATTAACTTGTGATTACTACCAGATGGCGAACCGAAGTCGCACCACGCCAAAATAACGCGCCGCACAACCTCCCATTGTTTCCTTTTGTTTTCGTACACTAATTAAAATCAAAATAAAGCCTTTAAATTACTTTATTCGTCTGATTACCCCGCATAGCGCGCAGCCTTTATGCGGAGCAGCACGCCTGCTTTACATTTCGCTCAGGACAGCCAATCACCTTCCACCTGGCGTCTGACGTCACGGGCAGGTGTGACCAATCAGAGGCGACGGCTGGCAGCCACCGCCAAGCTTGTGTGCGGAGCTCAGCGGCGCTCAGGAAGTGAGCGCTTCACTCTCATCCATTCACTAACGCTAGCTGTTTGTTTTCCACTTTGACAGAGCAGCCCGACACACTTCTGAGGTAAGGTGCTTCTCGGCGTATTTAAGATAAGCTGTGAATATGTGACTAAGAAGATAGTGAACTTGGGGAATATCATTAAGTGACATTTGACAGCAGCGTTTATTGTTTACGTGTTCAACAAAGTAACACGTTTATTATTCACTTTCATAATAAGGTTTGAGTAATTAGCTTTACAGCTGTGTAACGTTAGTTTAGCTGGAAATGTTTATGCGAACAAGTGCAATATCAACAAATAAAGAGTTCAAAGACGTCTCTCACGGCCCTGTTTTAAAATGTAGATCAGTTAAAATGTAATTATGGCGTTATATTCGCTTATAAAGTGCAGATGATAGTATGTTGATAACTGAAGTGTCGAGCTCGTCGGTTTGTTCCGCAGCTTTTGCACATTTCCGCTGCTCGGTTCTGACGGGATTATCGCCGCGTTTCTGTGAGAAGTGCTTCATATTCCCTCATATTTCCTTCTGACATCGTTCAAATGGAGGTTTTAGGAATAGCCAGGTAGTTTATTGTCGGGTAAACTCATAAAACTTTGGGCTTGAGGCGATAATGTCACAATAAACGTCTGAGCAGTTTTACCTCAGCTAGCGCTAGTGTTGTGTATTCCTGTCAGTTTCATGTTTTAACGCGTGTTTATTTGTTAAACGATCATCATACAGTACAACAGTGTCGTGAGAATCTTATAAATATCCTCTCACCAGCTCGAATACATAGTGAAGTACCATGGTAAAGTGATGGTGTCAGGTGAGGATACTGTGGGCTTTGATATCTACTGTAACCTTACTGTAGTGCTGAATGATTATTATTACCATAATCATGTGCCAAATATGATCCTGGAGCACAAAAGCAGTCTTAAGTCGCTGGGGTATATTTGTAGCAATAGCCAACAATACATTGTATGGGTCAAAATTATTGATTTTTCTTTTATGCCAAAAATCATTAGGATATTAAGTAAAGATCATGTTCCATGAAAATATTTTGTAAATTTCCTACTGTAAATATATCAAAACGTAATTTCTGATCAGTAATATTCATTGCTAAGAACTTCATTTGAACAACTTTAAAGGCGATTTTCTCAATATTTTGATTTTTTTGCACCCTCAGATTCCAGATTTTCAAATAGTTGTATCTCTACCAAATATTGTCCGATCCTAACAAACCATACATCAATGGAAAGCTTATTTATTCAGCTTCCAGATGATCCATAAAACTACAAAAACCCTTATGACTGGTTTTGTGGTCCAGGGTCACATATTTATATTGTACCATGGTCAATACCATATTGTACCACGTACTAAAAATTAATACAGTAGATAAAAAAACACACTACTTTGCCATGGTACCACGTTCAAAAAACATGGTATTACCATGGTACAGATCCAAAAAACAATATGGTTTTGCCATGATAGTATGTCCAAATCCTATGGTTGCACTTTTGTTACTTTTTAAATAACATGTTTGAGAATATTTATCAATATGTTCAGACGAGTATGTCTCTTGAAATGTTTTGTTTGTGGTTTCTTTCCCCTTAGAGACTGTCTATTTTTGTGCTGTTTTGCACCGTTTTGTGAAGAAACACCTGAGCCTTGTTATTTAGGCTTGTTCACTAGGTCGTGAAGTAAACGTTGAAGAAAATATACAAGAAGAGGCTTAAACAGAGACGCATTTGAGAGTGTGTTTGGTGTGGTAATTGGACAAGAAAGCTGTGGAGTGTGAGGTCATGGGGTTTTTGTTGGCTTAGTGTACTGAGATTGCAGGCCAGGCTGTGTCAGATTTGAAGCAGACATCTGTTGGTCCCGCACAAACGGTCTGGATATTTAATCCTTCCAGAGGAGAGGAGGAGGAGGGAAATGAGACCCCCGTCCCAGAGCTCACAGCTTTTGTGACAGGTGTCCCCCTGCTATTCAGCACCTCAAGCAACTTTTCCCGTGTGTGTGTGTGTGTGTGTGAAGTGCTGGAGGCTTTGTCTGTTTATTTTTCTGCCTCTGCTGGCGTATTGCAGAAAAACTCAGCGTCAGCTAGTGAAGCAGTATTGAATGTAAAGTTCAGATGCATTGATCTGTTGACCTGCGGCCGCATTGTTGTGACGCAGCTGTCACGTGAGTGGCTGCGGTCTGTCTTTGTGTGTTTGTATTTGCACATGCACAAAAGAGAGTGAACGGACAGAGAAAAAACACACCACAGATCCTTTTTGGCGCCGTTTCCCAGCTGTCTTGCTCGCTGGTGTCACTGTAACATGCCCCACGGGACACGCTGGTACAGTTAGCGCACCGCCGCCTGCGTGTGTCCACAGAGCGTAGGTGTGTGTTTGTGCATCTCGCTGTGTGTGTGTGTGAAGCCCAGTCCTCCTGGGAGACTAAACTTAACCTTCTCTATTCATGTTGCAACACAGCAGTTTCCATTCTAGGAAGAAGGAGATCCAGTGTCGGGTTTCCGGATTGCTCAAAGTGTGTATTTATTCACTTTTGGATTAGTTATTTTTCATGTCAGAATTTATTCTTTAAAGAACATCAGCACTTCATGTGTAGCTTCACTATAATTGCTCAGAGTAAGAGTTCTCAGTCCTTTTGATTTAAAGGCACCTGTTGATATAAGATATTTTGGTTATTTCTGTGGTAGTTATGAAAAACCTGTTTGCTTTCAGACCTTTTATTAACAAAAAACTGAGAGTATTGATATATAAATAAATTATATGAAGGAATAGTTCACCCAAAAATGAAAATTAGCTGAAAATTCACTCACCCTATGGACGTCTAAGATGTAGATGAGTTTGTTTCTTCATCAGATTTGGAGAAATGTTGCATTCTATCACTCTCTCACCAGTGGATGCTCTGTAGTGAATGGGTGCCGTCAGAATGAGAGAAATAAAAGCATCACAATAATCCACACCACTCAAGTCCATCAGTTAACATCTTGAGAAGCCAAAAGCTGTGTGTTTCTAAGAAACAGATCCATCAAGACGTTTTTAACTACAAAACATTGCTTCTGGATGAAATATGCGTCCATAATCCATAATTCTGCTTCCTCCAGTGAAAAAAGTTCATCCTCTGTTGTCCTCTCACATCAAAATCCACCAACACATTTGTTTAAAACTGGTTTGGACTGTTTTTGCTTGTAAAAAATTCTTGATCTGTGTATATTTCTCTCCTGATTCAGATAAGACAACTTTTTTTCATTGGTGAATGCAATATTATGGATAGCATATTTTTAATTAGAAGCAACGTTTGAGTTTAAAAATGTCTTAATGGTGGATTTGTTTCTTACAAAAACGCAGCTTTTGTCTTCTCAAGATGTTAACTGATGGACTGGAGTGGTGTGGATCACTTGTGGATTGTTGTGTTGCTTTTATTTCTCTCATTCTGACGGCACCCATTCACTACAGAGCATCCATTGCTGAGCAAGTGATGTAATGCTACGTTTCTCCAAATCTGATGAAAAGTGTACCCACACCCATGTTGTTACAAACACATGTAACTTTTTTTTTTCTCTGTGGTACACCAAAGGGAGAACTTTTGTATACTTTTTATGATCCAACATGGGCATAAAAACACCATAAAGGAATTTCATTAATGAATTAAATGGCTTCAAAAGATGTGTTTGCAGCTTGAAAGCTTGTGGTCACTTTTTTGATTTTGTTGTTTGGAGGAGAGCAGTATAAACATGCTGCAGAACATCTCCTGGTGTGTTTTGTCCAAGAGGAAGTAATGAAGATGAGTACATTTTAAAAGATATTTCCTTCTCTGTTCACATAAGCAGTCAACATGTGTCTGACAGAACATTACAAGTTTAAAGAACACAGACTGTGTTTGTATGAGGGAGAGACTAATTGGAACTTCCTGCATTTCCTGTTGTAGGAATCTTGGGCATTTGAAATATGGAATGTTTGACATTTTTTAAAAAGTCAGTTACTGTATTTGAACAATGCAGATGTTTATTTTGACTTCTAATTGGTGTTATAGCAGTCGATTGCAGTAGTTTCCCTGAAAGACAAAAACTGACCCTATAGGACTTTACAGTGATGTTGTGCTGCTGTCATCAACATTGCAGCACTTGCATTGATTTTTATAAACAAAATTGAACTATGCACACAATAATGAAGAACATTTTTATGAACAAAATTCATAAACAGCAGTGTGTGAGATCTTGCTCTCTGGAGGTAGAGTTGTACACATGCAGTTCTTCTCTATGTTCAAGAATACAGAAGGCATCTGAGCCGGAGTCGTGGAGGCTAACCTGTGCCGTGAATCTAGCGTCACACAGTGTATTTGTTTGTGCTTCCTCTTTCCAGTGACCTTACATGACAGCTTGAGCCGGGCTGTTTGTATTTCAGACACGCATACGCTCCCTCAGAAGACCAAATGTCACCCTCCTCCTCCTCTTGTCCTCTGCGTAGCCCACGTTAATCAGTCGGGCTGTAGTAGCGGAGGCCTCCTGGAGAGCGCAGCTCCTTACAGCTTTGACAGAAGGACTGAAGGGGGATGCTGCTCCAAAGGCTTTTAAAGCCTCAGATCTGCAGTGTCAAACTTATTTTGCACTTGGGACGTTAATATCATCTTGCTTAGCTGCTGTGCACCTCTCCGTCCCACGATAAATGGTGGATGACCTCGCGGTTGCCATGGAGACGCACAGAGCCGCACGAGTGACAGATGGAGGGGGTTACAGAAAGACGAGGGAGTGGTTTGTCCTCGAGGATGGAAACCCCCACCACAGCTTGGAAAGTCCTGGGACTGTTGAATGGTGCAGCTCGTGCTGGTGGATTACAGCTAGCTTCTTCCAGCCAGCAGATCTCAGAACTGACCTCACGTGAACAGTAAACCACTAATTAAACTAATTTAATACCATCAGCACAACATATTGTGACTTGCACTTTCCCAGTCTGGAAGAGCAAGGCCTGCTGCAGTCTGAAGTCCAGCCTTGAGCAGAACTGCAGGTCTGGACGGGCGTTTGATGATTGAAGTCCAAACCTGCCCTGTAATTTTTGCATTTTAAGACCAAGCCTATTTTAATTTTCCTTCTGACCAGATCACACATGCTTATTATGTTCATAATAAAACATACATTTTTATAATGATCATTTATTTTAATTGGAAGATTTGAAGACTTTTGTTACTTCCTCTTCAAGCATAAAAATGTTATTTTATTTTCATTATTTTATTTAATTTTTAATTTTTTTAAATTGAATTGAATTTTATTTTATTTTTTACTTTATCAGAATATTAGAATGATTTCTGAAGGATAATGTGACACCAAAAACTGGAGTAATAATTAAAAGTAAAAATAAAATTCAGCTTTGCGTTACATAAATACTGTATATTATATTTTAAAATATATTCAAATTGAAAATATTTCAAATTGTGATTATTTCACAATATTACTGTTTTTTTTACTGTATTTTTGATCAAATTAATTGGTGAGCATAGGAGGAGACTTAATGAATAAATATATTAAAAAATGTAGAATCTATATTAAAATAGCATGCAGTTTTAAGCATTATTTAAAAAATAATAATAATAAAAAATATATTATTTTTTATTATTATTTTACAAATTCACACCCAAGTTGATCTTGCACCGTTGGGCTCTGTTTGGGTAGCAGATGATTAAGAACATGGATGAAACCTAAAGTACAGCAGAACTGTGGATTGTTCTCCTTCATAAACCTCCGATTCTGAATCGATGACCCCCATCCCCCTAAACTACCCTAAAACTATCAAAGCTGGCCTGTTTCTTTAGGCCCCCCACTACTGTGTCAGCCTCAGACTGGATCTCCTCTTCCAGGTCAGTGCTTCTCAGTCTATCGATGATCGAGATTGAGAGAAGGAAGAGAGGACAGTGACGAGCAGAGAGAGAAAGGAGGATGAATGACGGGAGAATCAGAGGTCATGACAGACGAAGAGCTTGGGGATTTATGGCAGGCCAACTGAAGGACGGAAGAGAACGACAATAGAGGGTCACCGCAGGGCGACTGCGTCTTAAGACCACATGTGTGGATGAGAGCTCACATGTAATGGGAAGAACTGCAGGTTTCTTCTAGTGGAGAAATGAGGTGGCCGATAATGCTGTTGATTTATATATTGCCTATGCCAAACTTGTAGCCGTGGTGGTAGGGTGTTATAGATGTCGCTATGTGGTCTCAAACGGTTTATTAGTAAGTAATAGGCAGTGACAGTAAGAATTTTCCACTCAGATTGCAACAGATCTTGGTGTTTTGTGTGCATGATCATTGTGGATTTTGCATTCCCCCAGTGAGCAGCTCGACACCGCAGACGAGCGATGCATATGCCTGTTTACATTTAAATGCCGCCTCATCTGTTCAGTGTTGTTCTGCTTTCAGTGCATCACGCTGCCCTGCACATAACCGTTTTGCTGCTGTGCGTTCAGGCATGTGGAAACCACAACATGACTGCGCTGAAAACACCACAACAATGCAGAAAGTTCCATTGCATAGGCCCAGAGCCATTTGACTGATAGTTTGGGTCCATCTAGTAATCAAAGCTTGTAAAAGATCAACATCAAGCAATTATAATGCCATTTTCAAACATAAGTAAATGCTCATATCTGATTGCAGGTTTGAGGGAATTGTGGTGCACTGAGAACCTGACACTTACATTTTCAAGAAAATGTGTGTGGTACTGGTGGCTGCCAAGGCTGTGCAGTTGTTAAGGTGCTCTGTGTAGCTTTTAGGGTTTTGTAGATAGTTGTCAGGGTGTTGTGTTGGTTTCTAGGTGGCTGTATTCTGGCCCGAGTCCATCTGAAGTCTCTGATATTCTATGCTTTGCATACATCAAGAAACCCTTTTTCAACATAGATGTGAAAATGCACTGTTCAGACTTAAATGATTGTTATTCATGAACGCTTTTTTAACACAACCTAAGGGTGGTCTCTTTTTAAAGAAGACAAGACCACAGCAGATTGTGAAAGCAATCCATTTAGCAATTCTAAAATTGCTATAAAAATCAAAGTCATATTTCTAATTAAGTTATGTTCCAAATTTGAAGTTGATATTACAAAAACTGAGGTTCCTGTGAGATTTTGTTGAGGCGCTATTCTAAAAATAGCCACCACTGAATTTTTATGAATTTTCTATTCACAAACCTATACATTTCTGATATTACTGCGAAATATGGAGCCTTGAGACCTTTCCAGCGATATGAGTTTTGTCAAGATTATAAAGTTTTGATTCATTCATTAAAATGCTGTAGTAAATTCTGTAATATGACAGGTGACACAGCCCATTAATGGGAGGAGCTATTGTAAGGTTTTATTTTATTGTAAAGTACCATTTCCATTGTAATGCTATGTCTGATTTCAAAACTGTTTTCACAGGATGAATTTTGAGTGTTTAAGCTTTCGAAAGATTTTGATGATTTCTAAAATATATGTAAAAAAAGTAAGAAAAAGGGCACCGACAGTTAACAGGTTGACTTAACCCTTAACCTTGTAAAGCTTGAAATGGAATAAAGGTCAGATTTGTTTTTGTTTTTTAATGGAAAAGTTAATTGACCCTTTGGAAAAACAAAAAGAAAATCTAGAACAAGTTGCACTTTTCCTGAAGCAAAGTTTCCATCATTTTCAGGCTTTAGAAATTTGCATATCAAATATGATACAGTAGGCTTTATAGGGTTTTGTGTGTCTGTAGATACGACTCTGGTCCCTCCTTTACTATACTCTATAGGATGTTTTTACTTAACCAGGCATAAATTGGATTGCTTAGAAAAGCAACACCACACCTCTTCTCAACAAGCCTCTTGATTTGTGGCATCATTCTTGTCTCAAGTTCAAATTCTTAACCCCAAGTAGGAGTATTTAGTGATGCTGTTCTTAGCAAGCACCACTAATTAGACGAACAAACCTTTTGTTGTGATTAAGAACAAGCACACGAGTTTCAACAAATGCAGGTCAATAAAGCCCATTGAGGAAGATCCTCAATAAGTCGCCTGTGATCTCAAGAGGCTTTTTAAAGGACTGTCCCGCAAACGGGTAACAAAGCACGACAACAGGTTTGATTTACAGTGCGCAAGTGAAATCCTTTGTCATTATGCGCTCGCTGTGCTGGGACGCTCCACTCTTACTCAGCAACAAGTCGTCTCTTTAGTGTCATGTCAGCAGAGCAATGTGTCCAGCCACGGAGACCCAAGTTCCCTTACATTAGTGGGTGGCCTCTGCCTCACCCAGGAGAAGAGAAATAGGGACTGGGGGAGGGCAAGTGACACAGAAAAGGAGAGACCTCCAGCCACTTTGAAGCTCCTCTCTGGTTCCTGTGTCGGGCTGCTCCCCCGTGGGACAAAAGGCCTTTATGTGTGGCTCAGGCAGGGGGCTGTAGGGGGGTATTGTGGGACTGGGGCGGTGGGCCCGTCTATTGATCTGCACGGTCCGTGCTGCCTCACCCCCTCCACCGCAGCCAGGCTTACCAGCTGTCTGCTCTACGCCTCTCCCAAAGCGGCCACAAAGACACACGCGGATCATATGGGCGCCGGCATTAGCATACTTATTGGACTCGAGACTTAAAGGAACTTCATGGAGACACGCATGAGATATATTTATTGTTGTGCACGGAAACCACGCTTGCTTTGCATAAAGCTGACCACTGAGCGCATGTAGCATGATAACAACAACATCAAAGTGCCTTCTCAGCGGTTGACCTACAATTTGTGGAGTGACCTTTGCTCACTCGCATACATTGGTTTACTTCCGCCCATGTGTTTATGTAAGCATTTGTCGCAGTTGTGCAAGTCATATATTATGCTGTGTCTAAATAGGGTCGAAATCTGTGGCTAGCGTTGAAGAGGTTTGCTTTCATTTACACACTGAAGTTCCTTGTATAAAAACTTGAGTGTCATGCTTCCAGTATGTTGGTGTAACATTGCAGTATTTTGCAATAAGACTACACAAGCAAGTATTGGAGCATTCTAGTAGCTGAATGCACATTATTGCTACCACAGTGTTGTAATTGCGAGTGGGCAACTGAACTTTCTTTAAGCACCGAGTTTTTAAGGGGCCGTGTTAGTGAGAAAATATGATGGATACAAAAGATGCTGCATCTGTATTGATAGAGAGAAGTAGTTTGAATCTTCCTGAAGTTAAATCATCAACATGCTTATAACCAACGCATCCATTTGATGAACCCCTTGAGGACTGAGGTGTGTGTCTGTGTGAAAGAGCGGCGACTGCACTTATTTTACACTTACTCATGTTTTCAGCGTCTGCCCTCTCACTGAATGGGGACAGTCCTCATGGCATTTCAGTTGACAAACTATTGCAGATACGCACAGAAACTCAAAGGTCCTCAGGATAACCTGCCGAAAGAAACATTTGTTTAATCTTGAAGAAATTCTAGCGGAAATATATTATTATTGTATAGCAGAAATAAAGTAATAAATAAACAAATAAAAATATAAAATTAAATAAATAAAAGTAATAATAGTAGTAGTAATAATAATAATAATACAGCTATTAATATTACATTTATAAGGAATATCACAATTTTTCTTCCTTTTTTACTTTAGGAGTTAAGCTCTATTGTGCAGCACTTTATTTGCTGAAAAATAAATGTAATAGTTAAATTTTCACTTGATTACATTTTAAAAAATAATTACATTTTTAATGTTTCATGCCTTGTTTCATTTGATTACCTGTTGTTGATAATAAATCTTAAGTGTTTTTTTTTTTTTTTTGTGGCTTAACACAGAAATTCTGGGGGGGGGGGGGTATAAATAAATATATATATAAATAAATAAATAAATAAATATATAATAAAACAAATGTATTACATATGTCAGGCTTTACAGGGTTAGCTATGAACATGCTCCACTAAAGTTTAACAAACCATTTTATCAATCACTCATTGGGCCCTATTATTGTAAGAATAATATATATTAAAGAATATATATATTATTAAATTTTTAGGAATTCAGTTGACTAGAATTGTATTATTTACATTTAATTAAACCATTGAAATGGAATCCAGAAAAAAAAAATACAAGAAAAAATAAAATGGGATTTGGGAAGAAAAAGAAACTAATTTCATAGAGACCTATAAATGTTTTCATCATAAAAAATGAAATGTACTTGGATGTCCTACTACTTCCACTGAAGTAGTGCATCTGATGCACACTTTGCCATCCCATGAGGCCGTGGGAGATGAGTTGTGCATGGCAGTGAAGTGATGGAGCTGACATCACATGTTAACATGGCGGATGTAGTACGTCCAGATTTCATTCAAACAACACACAATCATTCACACTATATAAAACACACTTTATTAACGGTCACAAAGTTCACTCCTTATCAAATGTAGGTCTGCTCAGACAGTATGTGTTTTCTGTCTGCTGTTTTATGTTTGTGTAATAGACAGATTAGATTCATTGATTAGTAGAAGAGTAGAAAGAGATTGAACCCCCTCTCTCTCTCTCACTCTCTCTCACACACACACACACACACACACACACACACACTCTCTCCGCTTGGAGGTTACCTGTGTGAATCCTCTCTCACTGTGTCTTTGTCATCTCTGCTCATCAGTGTATCTCCATCATCCTCATCCAGAGCTTTCCTCTCCTCTAACAGTCCTCATCATTGTCACAAGGACAGGCTAAATGTGTGTTTTTGCCACAGTGCACACATACCTAATCGTTTGTGTGTGTGTGTGTGTGTGTCTACAGGGGCCGTGCAGCTCTGAGCGTGACGGGATCTGACCAGAAAGAGCCCTTCAGCTTCAGTATGATGGCCAACACGGTGAGTGTTTTTGGTAACGTGTAAACACCAACTTATGTAATTAAAGGGACTTTCAGGTCTTTGTCAAGTCTGTTACGATTCAAGTGTCAACATGTTAAAACCACTGTTTCCACTGTTGACAAAACAAAAGTGAAAGAGCTCTTTTGAAAGTGGGCCTTCACTCTTAAAAACAAAGGTTCCAGAAGGGTTTTCACAGCAGTGCCATAGAAAAAACAGTTTTGGTTCCCCAAAGAACCTTTCAGTGAACAGTTCTTAAAAGAACCATTTTTTTCTTAGTGTGAAGAACATTTGAATAATCTAAAGAACCTTTTGTGGAATGAAATGGTTCCATGGATGGTGAAGGTTCTTTGTGGAACCACTGATGCCAATAAAGAGCCTTTATTTTTAAGAGTGTTTGCGGTGCTGAATTCTGCTCTGTTACTGATGTAAAACATATTTTGTCAACAAAATAATGCTATTACAGGGCTCCAGACTAACATTTGACAGCAGTGGCACTGGTGCTGCCAAACTCCACACATACACCTGATTTGATGACACCAAATGATTTAATAATGATTAATAATAATGAAATATTGATAATCTCTTTGAATTGCACATTTGACAGTAACTTGAGCTGACAGTAGCAGTAGCTTGAGGTGGGATGCAAATGTACATTTATTTTTTTATTAAAAACAGTAACATCTGTTTAAAAAAAGTCACATCTTTTATAGGGTAAAATGTAAATATTCAAACTGACTCAGGAGTTAGGACTCGTATTAAAATGAAAATGATCATGATACCCACAGGTAAAAATAGTTTTCTCTAGTTCTAGAACTGTGTGGTTTAGCTTAAACACATTTAGGTAGGGCTAAGGATTTTTCCAGTCGACCTAGTAGTCATTCTTTTAAGCCATTAGTCACACATTTATATTACTTTAATTAATTTAAATACTTAAATATACACTGAATCTTTAATATACAGACTATTTTGCGCAAGTTTGCTCATGCATCAAGCTTGCCGCAAAGGACCAGCAAAAGTAATGACCTTGAATATATCAGAAAAATAGCAAGGAGGTATTTTAATTATTTATTAATAAACTAGTATTTCTGATTCCTTGTTGGCTGTAAAGATGAATTTGATGATGCTGACTCGATGACACACCTTTTAGAGAGAAATGCACCTTTCATATGGATTACATAATCAGAGAGAAGCCTCTTCTCATCAACTGTTACGGGGCCAGCCCTACATTTAGTATAAACAATAATGCACAAAGCCCACTATAGCTTAATAACAAAGGATGCTGTAATTAAATTCAATTACTGATAACATTTCATATGAATATGCCACATTTCCGCCACAATACCACGGTTACAGTTTAGGGTTATTAAAGTAAATACTGTACATTGTAAATGTTGGTGATTTCTGAATTGAAAATCGTTCTAACTGGACTGTTGTGGCACTTTTTTTTTTTTTTTTTTTTTTCTTGTTTTCCATGTCAGTTTGTTGAGATTGACAGTGCTGGTTCATCTGGCTTTAAAATAGTTTAAATCACCTGGTGGATTTTGTCAGAAAACTCTTCAGTGAACTCAAGCTCTTCTTTCTGGATCTCACAGCGCTGTTTAATTACAGTCGCTCGGTGGAGATGTGAGTAAAAGCATGTCCTCTAAGATCACACCACGCTGTCTCTTGGGCCGAGCTGATATATGTCCATGTGGTGCATTTCAAACCAGTAGTGCGGTTTCGTTCCATTTTTGGCCCGTTTGCCATAATGTTTCTCATGCAAAACCGAAATGGAAGTGTTACCGCTTAGTCAAATTAGTGTCACCTCCGCGACCGCTAACACAGTTTAGTTGCACCGGTAACAGTCTAGAGTCCTGCTTTTAAGGCAAACTGCTTCTGTTAAACTGAATGTAATGACATGAAGATGTTAGGTGCTGTAACAGTTTATCAGGGTCTTAAGGTCTTTGCACACTGAATCCGAAATCTTTGTTTGCATTTTTTTTTTTTTTCGTATTCGTCATGCTTTCCTATCAAAATGCTTGCGAAAACGCAGAAAATCGAACTTGGTCCGATTTTTATTGTTTATTTTTATTTTTAATGGCAGTGTGTAAACATGATTGACACAACATGAAGTCGTATTTTTTTTAACGTGTGAAAATTTCGGACGAGCATTTAGATTTAAGCTTACCTTCACAAAATATTCCAGAAACTCGCTGAATTTTTAGATGGAACTGTTACACCCTTTTATCTATTGCTGACTGGGAGCCCCTTCCTAACATTTCTCACTTAGTTTAAATGCCTCTGTGATGTCCTGTTGATTAAATCATGGTGACACGCTCCACGACCTCCGACCCCTGTGAATAGATGTCTCTGTAAACTCCACCGACATCTGTTTGCTCGTCCGTTTAAAGCCTTTCATTCTATAGATTTTAGCAGTCTTTCACAGGCTAACACTGTGGATTTGATGTAGCCCTCTGACTGAGTGCTTCAATGGTGATTTAACAGCCACGTACATGGTGAGGAAATCGTTTCTCAGTTTTGCTTTTAGCCAGGTCAAAGTTAAAGTCATGCTACAGTATATGGTGGAGCTTGGAGTTTTTTTTTTCTCTAATGTTGTGACCTACCGCAGAAGCAGCTGCTGCTGTGAGATATCACACTATCAGTTCGGAAACAGAGCGCTGTCCTGTGTTTTCCATACACTAAACTGAGGCCTGTAGGACTCCCAGTTCAGGACTGACACTTCAGAAAAAAAGGAGCAAATTATAAAAGGAATGAAAACAAATAATGTGAAAATTTTTTGGATCCTTTAGATATTTGTTTGGATGCAAGTTTGTCATTTGAAAAACTTTATCTAACCGCATAAATTTGTCATATTGTCAAGCAAAGCAAAACATTAAAAAAAGATGATTTAAAGGGGTCATATGATGCTTTTTTTAAAGATCATTATTTTGTGTATTTGGTGTAACAGAATATGTTGACATGCTTTAATGTTAAAAAAAAAACAAACATTATTTTTCAAATACTGTACATTATTGTAGGTCCCCTATACCCCGCCTCTCTCAAACGCTTTGATTTAAAAAAAAAAAGTCCCTCCTTCCGACAAGCGCAGTCTGCTCTGATTGGCCAGCTGGCACAGTGCATTGTGATTGGCCGAACACCACAAGCACTCGTCAGAAATGTAACACCCCTTTCCATAATCGCGAGCTTCAGCTTTCAAAATAAAAGTAAAGACAGTTAATAATGTCCTTAGTTTTATCATCAGTTCAAGGGGAACAGAGTCGCGTGACAGACAGTGATGGTGCTCGTATGTGTTTGCACACAAGCCGTGATTAAAACAGCTGACTCCACTGTGATGTGACCCTGTCTCTCTCTCTCTCTCTCTCTCTCACTCACGCACGCACGCACGCACGCAACTCTGCATTTGAACAGTCAATAGCAAATACTTAAACTAATAACAAAACATACTTACAGTCGCTGATACAGAAGCGCCAGATTTTCATAGTAATGTCAGAATTACCTCCTCTCCTAGGTTCACAAAACGGTCGTCCATAAAATGCGTTGCTGTTCTGTTGTAAGTAATTTTAGTGATTCCTAAATGCATCTACTTTCGGAAGGCCAAATAAAGTGCTTTTGCTTTCGCCTAGAAACACACAGCATCTCCCTGACATGGCTGCTTCAACACTACTGCGGTTACTGAAACCACGCCTTCTTTCTTTGCGTGAACATTTGGGCAGCATTACGCAAATCTTCCCACACAGTGACGTAGAGACGTGGGGACGTGTTTGAACGAGCCGTTTTAGGGGGGCGTGGCAGAGTCTTAACTTTGATAAAGAATATCTCTTTGGTTTTGAGACTTTAGTCTTTGCAACTTCAGGGATCTTATCTATGCACAAACAGCTTGTAACACTCCAAAGAGAAAGGAAAACTTGAAATCGCATCATATGACCCCTTTAAAAGATAAAAGAAAAGATATAATGTGCTGTTCAAAATGAAAACAAAAGTACTGACACATTATGGTTGTCAAACATGGGTCATGTTTATTATTAATGTGATGAACTACACAAGGTTACTCTGCTAGACACCTGTGGGAACTGACTTCATCCAGTCAAATAAATTGTTAGAAAAGTGAAATTTGTTGAAAACCATTCAAACATTATTTGTTTGCAGATGCCACATGGTTTGTCTAACGTAATGACATGCATTATTGTGTTATTTTAAGGTTTCAGATGCTTTTATTCAGAATTTTGAACAGAATATCTGTAAACTTTGATTTATGTCATGATTCAGTGCATCACAATCATAATCGGATGTGAGAGACACCGTCATTGAAATCCGTTTCAATCTCTCATGAGCTGAGCTTATTTAGACAGAGTGTGCTTTATTAATTGAATTTGAGAAATGATATACATGCATTGTAAGTACTAATAATAAGAAATGGTAAATAATATACAAGGATGTAAAGTATCAATTCAGTACCATGAGCAAAATATTTGTAGATGCCCGATTTATATATGGAAAAATCCTAATACAGTATCTCTTGTTTTTTGTTTTGCTTAAAAATATGTTGTCTTTCTTTAGGATAAATTGCTAGGGTTGACATTTTGCTGTCTAATATAATGACATTCATATGAACTCTTTCCTGCTTTCTTCTCCACTCAGATTGGCGCAGCGGCTCTGTGTGGAGACCTGAAGGCCTTTCTGAACCAAAACCTATCCAAAGGTAAAAATAACTCTTTGTTACTCTGTAATATGTGTTTATTTGCAGACAAATTTGTGTGAAGCGTAAGTTCAGAAATGAATAGACCTAAGTTAATGAATTATCTTAGTACAAGGGCCGGTTCTTCAAGTGCAGGTTCATTCAGAGTGCAATAAACTATTTCCTTATGCTTTCATTTTTCAGTTTGGGAGTAAAAGAAATTACAGGCAATTACTGGCAGGCAGTAAACTTTAATGTACTACCTACCGTTGTCTTGAAATGGCTGCGTTCAAAGTGAAAAGGAGGGGTCTGGGCATTGAACAATAAACATTCACGAAGTAATTACGCGTCTAATTGCACCACACACACACACACAGACATTAAGTGACTGACTGAGACTCGAACCCTTTCTGCTGTCGTAGGTTTCATTATAACATGACAGAAAATTAACAGTGATTCCTAAAATATGTTTGATAGCTCCTGTTACCATAATAAAGCTTGTTTAGTTAACTGTTGAGACCTTCCCTCAAGTACTAACAGTATGAATGCTGTGAAATATAGATTTTTCTTTTTCCAATTAACTGTAATCTTCATTTAAACCCAATATTGATTCCTAAAGTCCCAAGATTCATCTTATCTTTCAATGAATGCATAAAAATGTCTTCAATATGAATTGCATCAGTGCTCAACTGCTCATTGCATCATTTAATCAAATATCAACGTATGAATCAAACCCTCTGAGAATGCTGTTGGTTTCTTTTGCATGCGTCATATAATTATATCTATCTGTCTTTATAGAACAGTGAAATTGCTCCATAAATTCTGTCCTGCCTTGCCTGCATTTAAAATGGGTGACACCTTTTAATTTAGGGTTTTATTCTTAGCAATTATCAGCACACACACACACACACACGTCTGGTTTGCTATCCTTCTGGGGCCTCTCCATAGGCGTAATGGTTTTTATACCGTACAAACCGCATATTCTATCGCCCTACACCTAAACCTACCCCTTACAGGAAACTATGCATTTTACATTCTCAAAAAGAAAGCTCATTCTGTATGATTTATAAGCTTGTTTCCCCTTGGGGACCTAAATTGAGACACGAGTCCCCATGAGTCAGTGTGTATTCAGGTTTAAGGTTGTGTTCACACTTGTCATGTTTGGTTCGATTAAAACAAACTCTTTTGCGATTGCTCTGTTAGTGCGGTTGGTTTGAGTAAGTGTGAACGCTGCTATCCGAACCCTGGTGTGCACCAAACAAGACTTCCAAACAAACTCTGGTGCGGTTCGAATGAAATATGAACGCAACACGGACCAAATGCTTCTAAACTAACCAAAAACAGGATGACAAGATGTGACGCTATGCGACATGATTTGATGACGTGGAAAGAGCGGTGTATCCAGAACACAGTGAACAAACGTGGACCAACGAGGAGCTAAAGTGCCTTTTTATGAGCTTTTTGTGAGTTTGCAGGTGGTAAAAATAAAACCATGTTGTGGAGCATTATGTAAATAAAAGCCTAAAATAAATTTGCTCATCATATAAAGGGATTGTATCTCTTCATAAGACTTGGATTAAATTACTTGATTCATTTTTACGAAGCCTTTATGTCCTTTTTGGATCATTTATTTTTAGCTGGGCTTTCGGTAGAGGGACGGAAACATTTCAGGTTTCACTGAAAATATCTTAGTTTGTGTTTTGAAGATGAAGTCTTAGGAGTTTGGAAGGACATGGGGATTTTCATTTTTGGTTGAAGTAAGCCTTTAAGGTAAAACCTTTTAAATCACCACTAAATGCACCTTTAAATTGGAATCAGACCGAATCAGGAGTTTGTGAATCAGAATCGAACCGCAAAATCAGTGCGGAGGCTTTGTGTTGTTTAACTGTGGATTTAAAGAAATATTTAGAAATTAAATGCATCTGCTAAGTTCCATTGATGCATCTGTGATACTATTATAACAAACATGAAAACAGTGACTGTGTGTGCATGTGCACCGATAATATGATTATTTCAGTGACGGTGCATGTAAACAAAGTCATTGACAGTTATACACCTGCAGTAGTCCTTTCTATGAGCTGAATGTACGGCAATGTACTAAATTTTCCAGAATTGGCTATAGGTTGTGTTTTTTTTCTCATCTTTATGTTTATAGGGTTTATAATGTTTGTAAACATTTTATTTACCAATATTATTTCTGAATGTAATAATGAATGCATTATTATGTGACTTATCCCTCTTTTTTTTTTTCCTCTCTCAAAAAATGCAGTTTTGCCCTGGTGTGACTTTTATATTCAGGTGTGACTTAATTGCCGGAAAATATGGTACGCTTAAGCTGCCCATTAATAAAACCGATGTAAGAAACGTTTTTGTAGGAGTGGATGAAGACAACAGTTACAGTAGTTTAACGTCGCTCCAGTCTTTTGAAGTCAGTGTGTGATTGAACACTTTTTAATTGTCACTGGCACTCGTCCAGTTGCGAGTTTCCAGTGTCACTCGGTTGCCAAACTCATGCACACGTCCAGTTGTGCTTTCCTCCAGTGCTGCTGGTCACACCGGTCTTATGGCGTGAGCTCAGCGTGACAGCATGTGTTCAGGCCGCTCCATTGTGCAGCCACACATCTATTCAGTTCTCCTGCTCTCTGGGGCTTTCCACTGCTCTCAGATCAGTCCAGGCCAGAGCAATCGCCCACCTGCTCTCTGAGCGGCCCGCAGGAGCTGTGGGAAAGCCGGCATCTGTGCGCAGACAGAGAGGGGAGGTCCTGCAGCAGGAGCGCACACGCTCGGCACGGGTGAAAGTCCGAGCCGGGTGGACTCCCTCTGCGCTCGCTCAGCAATGCCTGGCCAGCCTCTCAAGTTTCCAATGAATGGTAACAAAAGGGACACAGAGCGAGAGAGAGGAACACCAGGTCCCAGCCTGCCTTCGAAACATGCTCTCCACTCCTCTTCAGGTAAATCCTGCACCCCTGCTTTTTTTCCGTCCTGCCGCTCTCTTTGTTGCGGGCATTCAGGGATTGTGTCGGAGCAGCTGGGAAGGCTGCACGTGTGTCGCGACGGCATGCTGAGAGGAGCACACACTCTCTCTCTCTCTCTCTCTCTCTCTCTCTCTCGCGCTCTCTCTCTCTCTCTCTCTCTCGCGCTCGCTCTGGGTCCCTGTGGAAGTTCCTCCACGGCTCTGTGTTCAGGAGGAGGGGTGAAGCAGACACCCCAGTCTGTGTGCGGGACTAGAACTTGAACTTTTTATTAGGAAAGGAATAGCTAAAGGTGAAGTATGGAAGTGCTTGTCGTGCCGCTTCATAAACAAACAGGTAAAGAGGAAGGTACAAACTTTGCATAATTTCATAACTTTTCAAATAGCTTTATAAAGAGGTCTTTTCTTTATTTTTCTTTTTTTAAAGAAGCTTGTTATTGCTTTCCACACTCTTAAAAATAAAGGTTCTTTTTTTGACATGAATGGTTCCATAAAGAACCTTTAACATCAGTGGAACTTTTCAAATGCGCTAAACATTCTGAAGTGTGCAAAAAGTTTCTTTATTAAAATTTTAAGAACCGTTTGCTGAAATGTAGCCCAAACCTTTATTTTTAAGAGTGTAATGGGGTTCCAGATATGTGTTTAAGTGAGTGATTTGTCGCTGCAGAGCTGTGTTGTTGTGTTTGGTCGTTGGTGAGAGTCTCTCTGATGTTTCTCAGGCACTGATGTGGTTTCGAGTCGTGTTGAGCGAACGCTGGAGTCTGTTTGGGCTGCCCCAGGAAGTAACTGTGTGTTTTCCTCCTGTTGTCTTGGCCCATGTATAGCAGTGTTTTCTTTTTGATGTCTTCCGTTATGCACTTGCATTTATCTGTGTGCATCATGCATTTGTGTAATGCTGAGCACATTGTGTGTGTGTGTGTGTGTGTGCGTGTGCGTGTGTGTGTGTGTGTGGTTTATGATATAGCGCACACATTGGGCTCAATATTTGTGTGTGTGTGTGTGTGTGTCCCAGGCTGCTGCTCAGCTGTATTCTAATGTGGCTTTGCTCATTGTTGCTGTAAAGAGCGTGTGGCACTGAGGCATTCCTGTGCCGAGGCCTCGCACAAAACCCCTTCAGACTGCAGTCAGTCCTGCTGCTGTACGCTCACCATCTGGAGCAGATTGTGAGGATTCATTCAAACTACTCTGACACTTTCTTACCTTTCAATATGAAATACTTGGACTGGGTTTGAAATTTTAAAAATTACTTTCTGACAGTTCTCACAATCATTTACGTTCTTTGAAGGCTGTATGACTGACTTCCACTGAACACAGAAGGAATAGCTGAACCACTTTTTTCATAAATGAAAGCTGTCAAGCCTTAAAAAGGATGAAAAAATACCCATAAAATAAGTGATATGAATACAATATGTTTGAGGAACAGAATGAAATAGCCTATGTTTTCGGCTCCAGTACAGCTTATAAATAGAGATTGAATGATTTATTTTTTAATAACCGGTATCGATTATTTGCACCGATATGCACTGATTATTTGTACCAATATCTTTATAACCTATATGCACCGATATTTATTTATTGTTTTACTTTTGTTTTAGTCACAGTTGTTAGCGTTGAACTGAACAAACCTTGAGATAATTTTTAATCAAAGTTTTATAGTTAATGTTAAAATATTTAAGTTTTAAATGAGTGGATCTTCATAAAAGCTACATATGGTGGCCATCCCTGAGCATCAGCCGAGAATATATTTATAAGCATAGACAAATTAAGCTGTTTTGTTTCCAACATGCACTCATTCAGGGCCGTTTTATTTAATTCAGCATTTTCCCCCGGTTTCACAGACAAGGCTTAAGCCTAGTCCCAGACTAAAATGTAAGTCTGAGCTGTTTCAACTGAAAGAAACTTGCACTGACTGATCTTAAAATATATCAGTGCCTTTGTTTTGTCTCAAGATGCACACCAGTAATGTTTTTTCCTAAGCACGTTTATAAAAAAAAATTACTTAAATGTCCTAATTGAATGGCCTAATCCTGGCTTAGTCTAAGCCCTGTCTGTGAAACCGGGCTTTAGTGTATTTAATAATTTAATCTCATTCATGCATTAATGGCTGTTATTTTAAATAAAGTTTACTAATTAAAGCAAGTTTCTTTACCTGTGAACAGCCGTAAAGGCAGTCTTGGAGCTCTCAAAATGCCCAAAGATGGGAAAATTGGTGTGTCCAATACTACAAAACAGATATCAGGGATTATATTAAATATCAGGGAAAATATCGGTTGAACCGATTATCGCCAATCTCTATAAGTCAAATCAAACTGGACAATTCTTATTGTTTTTGTGGAATATTGCTGTGCTTATTGTAAATGATTTACCTGTGCACATAATTTAAAAAGAGTTCCCTCCTAATCTTTAATCAGAAACCACAACGACAGTGCTTTTCTGATGACTTGCTCATTAATGTGAGGTCAGAACAATAAGGCTTTCCCTCATTTCTCTCCAGGAGTCTAACACCCACACGAAACAATCACAATTAGGAAAGACAATGATCCAGTCAATTCCTGATAAACAAAATCAAGTCCCGTCCTGTGAAAATACGATCATAATTTCTTTTTCAGACTGACTTTAAATGTGTGTGTGTGTGTGTGTGTGTGAGAGACATGTCATGGGGACTTGTGTCATGGTGGGGCCCTAAATTGAGGTCCCCACGGGTAAACAAGCTCGTAAATCACACAGAATGAAGTTTTTTGAAAATGTAAAAATGCAGAAAGTTTCCTGTAAGGGGTAGGTTTAGGTGTAGGGTTGGTGTAGGGCGATAGAAAATACGGTCTGTACAGCAGAAAAACCATTATGCCTATGGAGAGTCCCCACAAGGATAGCGAAACAAGTGTGTGTGTGTTTGTGTGTTGGCACATGTGGCAGAAGGTGCATGTGTTGCACCAGGTTTAACGGCACTGATGCCAAACAGCTTTGATTCTTCTGTCTTGAATGAATTTTGAGAGTTTGAAAGCAAAAAAAAAAAAAAAACATTGATGGATAATCAGTGAAATAGACAGAAAGATGTATCTGGGTGTCATGCAGTTAAGTATCTAATAGCATGTAGCATAAAGTAGCTAATAATGTGTGGTATGCTATGCTATGATTGGTCACTTTCAGTAGCGCGCTCTTTTAGAGAGGCAGTCATAACCACATTTCATTTATTTCAATGAATCATGACCACATCTGCTGTTGTACTTTATGAAAAGCGTGAGAGCTACTCTGTGTTGGTAGTTGGTGTATAAAGTCAATAGAACATTGTAAACACAGTACGACATCTCGACTGCAGCTGTAGACAGACAAAGACGCACTGTGGTCTGACCGTGTTCAGGACGGTGTGTTTGGAGTGTGTGTGGGACGCAGGCATGCGTAGAGTGGGAGTCGTTGGCATGCGTCGTCTCTTTCAGACAGTACTGGGTGTGTTCACTCCGTTGCGTGTTTGTGCGTGATTGCGAGGCCCATTTGCATGGTTTTGCATCTGATATGCCACAACCTTTACATGATTTGCATTCCCATTCAGAAAACACCACAGAATTCAAAGAAAGCGTTTCTAGTGTCTTGGCCTCCATCACCATACTGTAAGCTTCTCTCACATATCCCACACACACACACACACACACACACACACACACACACACACACACAACAGTCACTTACTGGGGTCTAGAGGAGACATTCATGGCTGATAATCACTGTTACACAGTACTAACACTACAGATACACTCAAACATGTCTTGATGTTGTTGCAAGGGATAAAATTAAGTGACACCTGCAAATAAATGATACTAGAGCTTTTCTGAAAACTCACTGAAAACTTGCTTTTTAGAGACTTTGCAGTGATATTTAACCAGCGGACGCTGCGGTGATTTTAGTGGATGTGTTCACACAGGAGTCCTAGAGGAACCGCAGGTGTAGAAAATCACTTTAAACCAGAAAACCTGCTGTATCATATTAGATATGCAAATTTCTAAGGACTGTAAATTATCAACATGATCAAAACTTTGTTGGAAAAACCTGTTGAACTCAATCTGCTACATACTTTCAGTCGTCTGATAGTTTTTACATTTAAGCAAGTAAAAGGCCTTTTAGTACAATAGTGAAAAAAAGATCTTCAGGTCGTGCTTCACATGACCCTGTGAAATCTTTACTGATTTTTATAAAGTAAAAATAATAAGAAAGAATAACTGATATTGTTAGTAGTATTTCAAGATGAACATTTACTGTACTGAAGGGTTTACTTGATTATCCAGACACTTTTTTTTTTTAGAAAAATCATGCGAGTATCAAATATGATCACCAGACTTTTGAAAAACGTTTATTTGTGCATCCTTCAATGATCATTGTATTGCATTGCATTATTTTGCTCCCCACAGTAAAAACTACAGAGCTTCAGTCATAAAACTGAGCACTAAAATATCGTCTTACTAAGACATTTTACTAAGACTTAAGATATTACTGGGAGATATATTTATGTATTTTATGTAAGTGGTCTGTTATACTGTTATAAAAGATCTCATTTGTTTTCATTACAAGCTATCAGAATTTCATCTAACTTTTTAGCCATATAAATATAAGTAGCTGCACCAAATTTGGTATATTTGTTCAGTCTGGGCCTCTGAATGAACCTGAGTTTGATCTCCATATTCTCTTATATCATGATATATGAGCCATAAAAGCCTGATGTTTCAAATGATACTCAACAAAAACACATTTGAAAACTTAGGTTCAGTAAGCTCTTCCATTTAAAAATAAATAAATAATAATAATAAAAAAATGATCACATATGTCAGGCTTTACAGGGTTAGCTATGAACGTGCTCCACTAAAGTTTAACAAACCATTTTGTGAAATGTTTTGCTTGAAATGTGTCCTCATGCTATTTATTTTAAAATGAAATGCCACTTAGTTTGATAGCTTTATTATCTAAATCAACATTAATGTGTCCAGATATGTTCTTAAGGCCACCCATTTCTCTTTGAATCTGACTGAAAACAGTGGGAAATCAGTCACTCCCACATGAACTGCAGAGGAAATGGACTTGAAGTACAAAATGAGTTGACAGCAAATCTGTTCAGTTTTAAAAGCATTTTTTGTGAGTTCAGACCAGTTCAGTTCAGTTTGATACACTGAACAGTGCTTCAGTTCAGCAGTTTGATGTCTTTTGCATTTCACAATTGTTTTACTTTTTACCGCAAAGCCTGTAATGGACTGATTGATGACAAGTATCACTTGTGACAACTTGCCCCATAGAGTTTGAAAACAAGCTTCTCGTCACAAGAGTTTGAGAAGCAGAACATGCGACTTTACGCAACTTCATCAGAATGTGATTTATTCCGTTTTTAGCCTTTTAAATGATTGGCCAGCATGATTCACCAGTAAGTAGTTATTTTTCAGGACTGATGCTGCTGAATCGGCAGATTTTTTTTTTTTTTTCAGTGATCCATTGAAAAAGCACAACATTACATCACTACATCCAAGTAATGCGAGTGGCATTTATGCTTTGCAAACAGGCTGTAAAATGAATCTGCTTGAGAGAACTAATTTGTGAGCAGTCACCATTTCCATTCTGTCAATTCTATAATCCATTCAAACCTCTGCTGGTCTGTGAAATGTGTTTTTCCTCTCAGAAGCTCTTATTTGTGAACATCAGCTTGACTGTGTTTGTGTTTGCAGGCAACATTTCCCTGGTAACGCCGTCCAGCTACAGCCCAGCCACCAAGATCACACTAGGAACAGTCAACTCCAATGTAGGAGCCCAGATGGTGAGTGTCTCACAAACACACCAGTGCACTTAAATACACATCAAACATGCACTTCATAGTGTCCCCAACACACAGATTCAACCAAGGCTGCTGGGATCCTCATTTACTTACTTTGTCACTCTTGTGACCATTTTTGATGTATTCACCATTGGCAACATATGCAGTTTCATCACATTTTATTTCATGAGCATTTATGTTTGATTGGAAAGATTTCAAATGATTTAGAGGAGCCATAACTGAGAATCCACTAGTATGCAAGAAGTAAAATGCAGTAAATCTGCAAAACACAATGAGTGTTTATTTTTAATGCTATGAGATATATAAGTGAACTGATTTGTTGAAATGCACCATTTGAGAGAAATCACTCACCAGAAATCAGTCAAACTTCTCAATTCTGTTGTCATTTTTGCTATTTAGTTTTGAATCAGAAACTGTATGAAAATATCGTTGTCATAAAGCTGTACTCACAACCCAAGGAGCAGATGTGAAACTGGACTAATGGCATAGTTTTTAGGAAGCTTAATGGCCACAAAAACCAACACAGTGTTTGCAAATCATATAATCTATGCTTGCAACACAGAATGACAACAACATCATGCACAAAGAAATAAAAAAGGATAACACTATAATGTTCCATTTCTTAACATTTGTTAACTAGAACTAACAATGAAAATACTTATTAATCTTAATATTAATTTCAAGATTTGCTAATACATTATTAAAATGAAAAGTTGTATCTGTTAATGTATTTAATGGACCTGAACTGTTGTGAACTAACAATGAGTATTTATTAATACTGTAACAAATGTATTGGTCATTGTAAGTTAATGTTAGTTAATGCATTAAAGTCAACTATTGAGATCTTTTTCTTAAGTGTTACTAATAAAATGTTAACTTTGCCCATCTCGTTCACAAATTCTAGCTCCTTGTGTGAGTTATTTGCATTTTGCATTTATTCATTCAACAGACACTTTTATCCAAAGCGACTTGCAGTTGAGGAAAACAACAAGCGAGTTATCATAAGATGGCAATAAACGCAAGAAGTGTCCATTACACAAGTTTTCAGCCATCATTCAAAACTATAAAACTAGGACAGGAAGATATTAAAGGAAAGTAAGAGCACATGTTATGTTTGTAGATGGGACAGTTGTGCTGCAGTTGATGCTGTATCCAGTAGTGGGCAGTGAAATCCTGACACTCATAGACTGGCTTTACTGCATGAGCTTGTCTGCTGTACATAGACAACAGATAACGAGAGGGGGGTGGAGAGAGCAGGGGGTTTATGGGTCAGTATAGCTGCACCGAGCTGAACAAAAGAGAGGAATGTAGAAAAGATGAAGGAGAGAGACAGTGCTGTAAGAGGAGGACTTTTGAGGAGACCTAGAACGTCTGTCAGGAAGTATCATCTTTGTAAATGCATACCTTTAAAGGTGAAATGTGTGTTTTTTTTCAGTGCTAAACTATTTCATCCTATTCAGAAAACTACAAGAATGTGCACACTGTTGATCTGTCACGACGTGTCCGCTGCTCTCTCCCGCGATGCTGTGAGTCTGTTTGTCTCAGAAATGGCAGGAGGACTGTGTTTGGGAAACCTGTTTGGAAGCAGTCATTATTTCTGTTCAGTGCAGACACACTTGACTAAACAGCGAGTCGAGCGACGGACGGATGTTGATGGCGGAGCAGAAGCGCCGTGAAAGGAGAGGAGAACAGACGTACCTCTGCTAACGAGCTTATTAACGAGCGGATGGCTTGAGAGACCCTCGTTAAGACCCTCACTCGCTCGTTGTTTAGATGCACACATGCAGCTTCCTTTCGCACGATCACATCCTCCTCTCTCAGTGTCACCTGCATATCCATTAACATGCGATAGACGTGGAGACTACGATTGCTTACTGTATACTGCCTACTGTAGCAGGTCAAACCGTATGCAGTGATACACGCTTAAAAGAGTAGTGTGCTACATGATCCGGTGACGAGAATTAGAAATGTTGCCTTGGCAGCTAACTAAAATAAGTCTAAGTTAAAGTACTAAAATGACTAAAACTAAAATAAAATAAATTAAAACATTTAATTAAATAAAAAAAATTAAATTAAATGAATTAAGCTAATATTAAAATATATGTAAAAAAAAATTATAAACAGCCATACAATTGCTAAAATTAAAATGAAAAATAAAATAAATACTATAATAATATATAAATACATTATATATAACATATAAAACTACTACTATATTAAAAAAACTAAATTATGAGGCTAATACTATATATAAAATACTAAAATAACACCGATATGTCAGTATTATGTTGCATGCTTTAATTGGTCAGTTAGCATATTATAAATTAAACTATTTAAATGCAATTAATGCATAAATATTCAAATTTTTCATTTACATTTACATTTAGTCATTTAGCAGATGCTTTTATCCAAAGCGACTTACAAATGAGGACAATGGAAGCAATATTTGAATAATAAAAAAAAACATTTAAATAATAATTTAAATAATAATAATAATAATAATAATGATAATATCAATAACAATGATTTTTTTTTCCTTCAAATTTCTATATAGCTTCATATACAATGAAGCTATATAGAAATATTTAATAAAATAATAATAAAAATGACAAAAGCACTTAAAGTTACAACAACCTAAGGTAAAATAAAACCGGAAACTGAAAATAAGTGAAAATTTCATTAATTCTACAATAATATATAAATAATACTAAAATAAGAATGACATGAACACATTATACTGCATGCTTTATTTAATTAAATTAATTATATTTTAATTAATGTCAAATTACTGGATTATAAAGCTACCTACCTACCTATATTATAAAAGAAACAATTCAAGCAATTTATATGTAAATGTTTGAATTTTTTAACAAATTATTTTTGTTACTTTTCTTTGCTAATAATAAGTTGAATTAATAATACATGTTACAAATTGTGGCTGTGCTGCTTATTCACGCTTCACTGCATTGTGGGATACAGTATTCAGTGCAATATGCTGTACAAAAATAGCAGATGATCCCATGCTTTCCATTCAACCACAAAAATTGCCTGCTGTGCACCGCACGCTGCAGAAATGATGGCGAGTGCCATTCCCAATGCATCCTGAAGAGCAGCAGGAAGATAAATCATCTGAGGCAGCGCTGATGGAGGAGGATGCCCTTGCTGCGGTCGGGCTGCAGGAGGCGTTTTTGCTCTCCCCAGGGGCTGCAGCACACAGATTCAGGTTAGCAGAGAGGCTGCTGGATAGAAATGCACTCAGTACAGCAGCACAGCTCATCTACATGTGCTCCAGAACAGGTGTCTGTCAGCAGCGCTGGAATGGAGGCCGCCTGAAGCACTGCGATCTCTTAGCGTTCACATTCATCTCAATGGCAGGCGCCCGCTGGAAGCGCACAACCTGGATGCTGCCATCTTTGAATAATGGGGGAGAAACAGGTTTATTTCCCCCATAATGGTGCAGTTACGGCATCTGCCAGCAGGGGGTGACTGCCAAAACAACCGGCCAAACCCAATAAAGCACAGTGATGCTCTCTACTGGTCTGAACTTGTCTTCAGAAAATCTTCAGTTATAATTTGCATAACCTTGCACTGTTTGTTCTCTCTGCAGATTTTAAGCACACCGCAGAGAGTATCTCATCCTGGAGGTATCCTCATCGGCAGCCAGTTTACTCCGCACACAACACCGGTGGCCATGGTTACTCAAGCGCACCCTCCCGAGGGCGACGAGTGGACCCCGGGGTGAGAGAACACACGCCCGCTTCTCACGCAGTGATTTTAATGTCAGACTTTGAAAGCGCCTCCTACATGATGCCACTCTGCTGTCCTCATGTGAAGTCATGAAAAAAAGTCTTGAAATCATTACAATTTAACATCAATTTCTTAAAAGTTTAATAAAAGAGATATTTTTAGGGCCTTGTAAAATCCGTTACATTTTTTTCCGAATTTGTTTTTATTTTCCCGCTTGAATTTTTCAGTATTCTGTATTTATTTTTTTGGATTTCAAGTAAATTTTAGCAAGAAAGCGTGTATAATTAATTTAGATAATTAAACTGATTTTTTTTTTATGTTGTTAAATTGTTTAATTAAAATGATACTTTTAGGGCTGTAGGGCTCATTTTATTTTTTCCCCCCAAATTTCCGTTTTATTTTTTTATCGAAATCTGTGTTCCCCATTTGTTTGTTTTTTTGCTGTTTTAATAGTTTTAATTACATTTTCATGCTAAAAAGCATGTCTAATCAATGCAGTGTATTATTATTTTTTAATATTTAGATATTTGTTCTGGGTTATCTTTTAATTTTTCTGGTTTTATGACAACATATTTTGGTAATCAATTGGCATAAAATATTAAAAATGTACTATTTTAAATTATAATCAAATAAATTTTTAACAATGCTTTTTTGGGAAACAAAATGCTGCACAACAGAGGGTTACTGTTAAAATTAAAACTTGGAAGTAAAATTGTGATATTCCTTAAAAAAAATAAAGGTTTAGTCTTTTAATAATGCTGAAAATACTACGCGCGTCACTTGTGCTGGAGTGTGTAGCAGCTAAACCTGCAGCAATCATTCACACAGAGAAAGATCAAACACACTTCATATTTAAAGAGCAGTCTGTTCACGGTTTACCATTCGCCGACGATAGTCTGTATTAATCAAATCATGATGTACAGCCCTACTTTAGAGTTTAATTCTATGACATCCCGCGTTATACTGTAAATGAAAGATGTTTCTGCTTGAGTTTTGGAACAACATTGACTTGTTGATGTTTAGCCTTATTTAAACCTTATAAAAGCCATAGATATTTTATGCAGAATAAAATTCAGATATTTTTGGCATACTCAAACCTTGTATTTGTTGACTAATTGTGCCCTTTCTTCGTAGGAACAAAAAAAGGACACATGACTACATTGATTCCTATTACTCAGACAGGTGGGCATCTCTTTTCAAACTGAAATCTATTTTAAGCTGCGTTTTACATTTTTAAAATCATGCTTATAATGTTTTTAAAAATTGAAAATGATTTTGTAATAAAAAAAAACCCTTATTATAGAGGGTTAGAAAAAAAGAGTTGTGACGTTTCAGCAGAATGTGTGGAAATATTAAATTGTGTGTTTTGCAGGGACGGACTCTGTTCCAGTGATTCCTCGTCCAGGTAAATGAGTTGAGTTGGGGGACGCTGGGAACAATAGCCACACGTCTTTAAATGGATGGATGTGTGTGTGTGTGTGACAGAGAGCACTGTAGTCTCACTAGGATTTATGAGGCTCAGATGTTCTGCAGGACGGTGGAGGATCACAGCTGCAAACCCAGTTGTGTTTCAGAGCTCCTGTGTCCCTAATGAGTTTCTCTGTTAACATACAAACACACACTCCTTCAGCTGCTTTTCTGTCTTAATTGAACACGATTAATGTCGTGTTTGCATCTGCGCTCGACTCGGCCACTAGAGCTGAGGATGAAATGGAGCAGCAGTGGTTCTCTGACAAACTGTGACGTCAGTCGTCAGTGCTACATTTCACAGAGAACGCTGTGCTATCTGCAAGTGTTCATGTGCAGTGCTGTGTTAGTTCCTCTCCATCACACCATGTGTTACTGTAGTGCTTCTCTGTTCAGCTTGATGAACACTGAGTCCTTAAAGGTGCTGCATGTCTTTTCTTTTTCTTTTTTCTTTTGGACTGTTCTGATGCATAAAAATGAATGAGTTGAGAGGAGAACATGCATAAAAATACCATAATGTGTTTACAGATATTTAGGAAACAGTACATGTTTCTCCAACAAACAAGCCACAGCCAGTTATTCTACTTAGAAATGTATGTTCTGTGATGGAATGTCTGTTTTTGTTTTGGTCTTTGTGACTCTGCCCACTGCCAGTTTACCCAATAGGATTTGCACGCCCTGGGTTGCCTGTTGGTGGGGAAAAAAGTGCAGCCATGGAAGCCAGCAGATGAACCACTTCAGAGATCACAGATTCTACCCGACCTAAAAAGCTCTGTGACCAGAGACATATTAAAGTCGCTGTGTTCCATTGCTCTCGTACCTGTTGCGTGTCCTCAACCTGGCAACCCGTGTGAGCGGGAGAAACAGCTCTCTTTAATATTTTGAATTTGGACTGCTGTAGCCAGTTTGCCACTAGCTTTTAATATTATATACTGCACCTTTAATATTTCTATACATAATCCTCAATATTATTTTTATCTAAATATTGACTTTTACATGTATAAATCAAGTTTATGATTAATTCCTGTTAATGGGACAGTTCACCCCAAAAATGAAAATCCTGTCATCATTTACTCACCCTCGAGTTGTTCCAAACCTGCATGGCTTTATTTCAGCGGTTGAACACAAAAGATGATATTTGAAGAATGTTGGCAACCAAACAGTTGACGGTAGCCATAGTATGAAAAAAAAAAAAAATACTATGGAAATCAATGGCTACCGTCAACTGTTTGGTTACCAGCATTCTTTAAAATATAATTTTTCAGTTCCTGCACTATATGCAAATTTTTGAAATTCATGTCATTGAAAGCAACAAATCACCTACATTTTATTATTGTCTGCTGATTTCAAGATTTCACCACTTTTAATTAAGACAACTATGGATTGAAAGATTCATGCAAAGATTCCCCAGACCCTGAAGAGTGATTTTCATTTCATTTTTAATTTTCATTTTCTGTGGAGACGCGTGTTGTGGTAGCGCTGTGCTATCCGGGAGCCGGCGTAACACACTCACACACTTTACACGTGTCCAGTTGTGTCAGGAATGCATCTCAAAAAACCCCCTGAAGTGGTTTATGTGACCAGATTACATCTCAAATCTGTGTCAGAGGGTATTTGCACCTGGTCTTTTCGCGATCTGATCAAAGAAAACATTTGGATAAGTGTAAATAGGCCAGCGTGCATAGGTATATAGCAATTTATTAAGTGTTAATATAACTAAATCACATTTTCAATAATATATTTTTATGCTTTTTTTTTTTTTTTTTTTCTTTTTTACGGATTGAACTCTTTTATTTTCACAGTTTCCCTTATTTTACTCATATTTTTGACTTGGTTACTAAAAATGAGCAAAAATTACACATTTTTAAAATTTTATCTTCTACCCCAAAATAATTTTGATTTCATTTCCAAAGCAGTGCGAGCTCTGTGATGCGGTCAGAAGATTCTGACCAGCCCAAAATATTGCCTCGACCAATGGTGTGAGTTTGGGGTGGGGCTATCTGTTTAAGTGACCAGTAGCAGACGAGGGGGAGTGTTCAGGAAACCTGTTTGAAAACAGTCATTCATGTTATAGTAGTGCTTAATGCTGTGGAAAACACACTTCATCCTTAATTACTAAACACATGCAATTTTGTATTCTGATTTAATATAGTTATTTCCTGTTTAGGCCCACACAAATTATAAATAGCTTTACTTTGCAATCAAGCACAGACACACGTCGTTACCCTTCTGTGACTCTCCTGAGCCTCCTCTCGTTTTTGCTGCATTCTGGCAGATGTGTCTTCTGCGAAAGGTCAGATGAATCTCCCTCCCCCTCTCTCCTTCCTCTTTTTCAGCCCTCCCTCTCTCTTTTCTGTCCTGAGACTGCATTTCTGTGATGCTGAAACAGTCTTCACAGGGGGGATCACATCTCTGCACTGTTGCTAAGCAGAAATCAGTGTGTGTGCATGTATGTTACACACAAGAGCCACTGGCGTGTGTGAAAGCGTGTGCTCTTCTCCGTCACAGAGCTTATGCCACTGCAGTACTTTCAGTCAATTAGGGGTGAATTTTGTTGAGCTGGGGGTCTGGAACTAATTTGTCCTGACGACTGAAACTCCAATCAGCCGCCACTGCACCCTCCCCTCTCTCCCCGTGTTCCTTCTGTTTCCCCGCACCTCTCTCCTTCATTGAGCGCCGGTTACATAATTCACCCCACAGTGCAGTTGCGTTATTTATACTGCATGCGTGTGAGAGAGAAAGAGAATGAGTGAATTCTTGGCTTGGCACACCATCGAACCCTGAGCCATGTCTTTGTTTTATCTCTTACACGCACCACAGCCTCCACGGCTCGGATGCGTATCGCCGCGTGTGTAACAACAGAGTAATTCCAGTAAGTGCGGCACGGGGAGGTTGATGTTCCCTAACTTGCGGTCACAGATTGATTATGTAAGCCACTGGTGTCTGTGAAGCCCAGAGTATAATTCGGTTTTGATGCAAAGTCTTTCGTATATACACACAGTGCCTTTCGACACATGCACATTAGGAAGTTTCATCCTTGTTCAGCGTCTGCAGTATTTCTCTCCAGAGGTTATGAGTGATAAAAAATGACTTTGTGCGCAGTTAAATTATGTTCTAATATCTCTTAACCCCTCACATAAACTCTGAAACATCTTCAGTAGTCTCATTAGTCTGTTTTTTGAATGTGAAACACAGTTTGTGATTAGTAAATTTTTTTTTAATGTTTTTAAAGAAGTTTTTCATGCTCATCAAGGCTGTATCTACTTGATCAAAAATACAGAAAAAACTGATTTTTGTGAGATATTATTGCAATTTAAAATAACAGTTTTCTATTTTAATATTCTTTAAAATATCATTTATTCCTGTGAAGCAAAGCTGTATTTTCAGCATCATTACTCCAGTCTTCAGTGTCACATCATCCTTCAGAAATCATTCTGATATGCTGATTTATAATCAATGTTGGAAACCGTTGTGCTGCTATATATTTTTTTGGGAACTGTGATACTTTTTTCAGGATTCTTAGATAAATAAAAAGTTAAAAGGAACAGTGTTTATTCAAAATATTGTTGCAATATACACAAGTTTGGGGTCAGTACATTTTTTAAGACATTAATACTTAATTTCAGCTAGGGTGTGTTCAATGGATAAAAATGATAGTAAAGACTTGTATTGTTAGAAAAGATTTCTATTTTGAATAAATGCTGTTCTTTTTAACTTTTATTTATCAAAGAATCAAAGATAAAAGTATCACAGGTTCCAAAAAATATTGAGCAGCACAGCTGAACAGTTTCAACACTGAAAACAAATCAGCATATAAGAATGATTTCTGAAGGATCATGTGACTGGAATAATGGCTGATGAAATTCAGTGCTGCGTCACAGAAATAAATTAAATTTTGAAGTATATTAAAATAGGAAACCAATATTAGAAATTGCAATAATATTTCACAATATTACTGTTTTTTTCTGTATTTTTGATCAAATAAAATGAATGCGTGGTTAGGAAAATCTGGCTATGCATGTACAATGCTGCTGATGAAATTTACGTTATGCACACTGTTTGTGTACTTACACGTAAAAACTAGTATATTTAGTGCTTTTATGCCGAGTTCACACTGCACGAAGTCATCAGATCTCCGTTGTTTTCACACTACACGACTCTCTGGGGTAGCATTCAGTTGCATGAGGGATCAGTGAGAGGTTACGCACTGCATGACTTTACAATAGGAAGAATCGCCAACAACTCTGTACAACTACGTTTCACAACCAAACGCACGCGAGAAGTGATAAGGAAATAACACAAGATCACACGTGAGAGCAGAGTTCTCCGAGTTCGCTGACGGGTCCAGATATTTAGCATGCCAAATATTTCACGAGCGCCAGCGACAAGTTGCCGTTTCTCTCACATCGCGTCTTTGATAAAAGTCACTCGTGTGAACGAGCACCGATTTGCCTCCGATTTTGGGCATTTGTTGGCAATTTCGCAAAACCTGTCGGCGAGTGGAAATCGGGGCTAAAATCGTGCCGTGTGAACTCTGCATTAGAGAACTGCTAATGCTCCTGTTCTCTTAGTGATGGAAAGATCGGATAATTTTACTGGCTCTCTTAATTGATATTGTTCATCACAATGAATTAATCTTTATTCATGTTATTTCATTCAAGTGGCATTAAATGTTCCTCTAGTTATAATGCAGCCAAAAGTAATTTATGAGGAACTTAAATGATTGCTTTCATTTTTCAATTTCATTGCGGTCATTTTTGACGCGAGGCATGACCAACAAATCATTTGTGAATGACCCGTCGTTATGTTTAGGGGCCGTTCACACAGAACGTGGTTTTTATTTATTTTTTCATTCATATTTGCTACTTTTCCATTGTTTTTCTATGTGAACGTGCTAGATGGCCGTGTATGACCGTTGCACTCGTGTTTCACATCTTTTGCAGCGTCTCGCACACGAGTGCCATGTTTTTAAGACGTGTCAAGAATTTCAACTTTTACACACAGCGCAACAGTGGACCAATCAGAAGACCCTGGAGCCGGGGAAAGCATTGCAAGCTTTTGTGTACAGTAGCAAGTTAGCATGGCAGCTGTTGTATTTGACGGCAACAGAGCAGGCATTCTGGCTGTGCTTTTTTTTTTTTTTTTTTTATATAAACATTCCTGAGTGCTGCTGCTTGCGTTTTTAGACACAAAGATGCATTCTGTGTGAACGACCCCTTAGCTTTTTTTTTCCACCTGCTGCCATCTTAAACAGTTTGGTTCACCTGTTGAGGCCATCTAGGACATGAGAGTTATATCTTTGGCTGAAAGAAATTTTAATGGGTATCAGTGCCTGTTAGAAATCCTACAAAATGTCAGTAACTTTACTTTGATATTACGACCATTAATGTGTTCTAAAGTTGACATGAAATAAACATTCGCTCTGTTTTGTACATGCATTTTATAGATCTTAATGTGAATGAACGTATGTCAGACTAATCATTTGGTCTGCTTAAACGCCGCCCCTCCACAATCAAGCTTGCATTAATTTTTAAGTGCAACAGCCCCATCTTAAAATCCAATCAACAACTGCTGAATTGAACCAAGTCCCCACCATAACATATGGGTGGAAGAAAAAAAAAACCCTATTGCTACTTCCATTTATTTGCAAATAATTATATAATAGTATATAACCAAAGCTGTAGATTATTAAACATTTAAAGTTTGTGTTAACTTAGGGTTTGCAAGGTAACAAATCAGTGTACTTACTAGCATAGCATACCGTTAGCCCATTAGCCTGCTAGCTAAGCTTTACCTTCCCCAAATGTTTGTACACATTACACGTTTTTGTTTGATCAGGCTTTACACCCAGGAATTTGAAGCACACTCAACTAACAACAACCCTAACAACACCCTAGAAACGACCTCAGCATTATAGCAATCATCTTGCAAACCACCCAGAACACCTTTAACAATCTAGTTTTAGATTTGTCTGCGTTTGTGTTTTTAGAGGCTAGTGCTTTCTCATGTGTTCTGTTTTATTTGTAACACGTGCACCATCCATCTCTCTGTACTTTATTCCTATTGGTGACAGAGATGAATGGATTGAGTGAATGAGTCTGGTTGTATCCATGCGGCGGCGGAGGCGTTGACGTCACGTTGAGTCACTCGCTTTCTCTCTCACACTCATCATGTGTGTATTTGATTTCCCACCTCTGTCGCCTGAACTTGACACATCCAGCAGTGAAGCTACAGTGACACGACCCCGGGCCATAGACCCAGTCAAACACAAAACACACATGCATGCTGGGAGCACAAATACACAGACTACCCTCACAACCCCAGACATACTGTCTATCTTTCCCAGATAGTGAGTGAGTGTGTAGAATCAACAAATGACAAATGGAAATGATGGGTGTAGACTTGAAACATAGGATGAAAAGCGAAAAAGTGCAATGCATATCTGCTGTTTGTTGAGGACAAGGCGTGGGTGTCCACTCATACTTGGTGCACGCTACTCTCAAACGCGTCCTCTACAGTTACAGAGAACAGAGCTCGGTTTGCTGCCTCTCAAAACCACTTTAACAACAGTCCATCATAAGAGTGTATGTGTGTGTGTGTATATGAGAACCCATATGTAAATGGAGTATGTGTTTATGATGGCCATTAATCTTTTTCCCAGACATGTGTTTGGAATACACATTTTGCCTGCTGGGAATTCTTGGGAGCATATGTGACCCTGGCCTGGACCACAAAACCAGTCATAAGTGTCAATTTTCCAAAATTGAGATTTATACATCATCTGAAAGCTGAATAAATAATCTTTCCATTGATGTATGGTTTGTGAGGATCGGACAATATTTGGCCGAGATACAACTATTTGAAAATCTGGAATCTGAGGGTGCAAAAAATCAAAATATTGAGAAAATCACCTTTAAAGTTGTCCAAATGAAGTTCTTAGCAATGCATATTACTAATCAAAAATGAAGTTTTGATATATTTACTGTAGGAAATTTACAAAATATCTTCATGGAACATGATCTTTACTTAACATTCTACTGATTTTTGGCATAAAAGAAAAAATCAATCATTTTGACCTATACAATGTATTTTTGGCTATTGCTACAAATATAATCCAGCGACTTAAGACTGGTTTTGTGCTCCAGAATCACATATTTTAAAATTGCAAGACATTCTTTCACTTTTCACCCCAAATCTGAAAGAAAAAAAAAATCAACTAAATTTTACATTTAAAATGTAAAAATGAAGCCTGTTTTATTATTATGATTTGTTTTTTATTATGAACATTCTCATTCTCAGTGGTGATTCTCGTTGCTTTAAATTAAGTACTTTTTGCTTCAATACATTCATTTTTAATTAAAAATCAGATCAGCATAAATTAAATAAAATATGACCTAGGATATATTAATATATGCATTTTGACAGTTAAATTTTTTTTTTTCACATTGCAGTAATGTGTTTTGGAGGGTTTTTGCATTACGGTAGTGAGAATTGGAAGGGGTTTAATTGTTATTAAAACAATGCACATAATGCAACAAATATTAATGTTACTAATGTTTACACTCTTCATTTTCTTTTTGCTGTTTTATTTAAAAATTTTGAAAAAGCTATCCTTTACATGTATTGTCCAGAAATGAAACGTGCAAACTCTCACTCTTTGTCTTTCTCTGTCTCTGCAGTAAGAGAATGAAGAGGGCAGATAAGAATGGTAAAGGCCTGAGGCACTTCTCCATGAAGGTGTGTGAGAAGGTACAAAAGAAAGGCACTACGTCCTACAACGAGGTGGCCGATGAGCTGGTGTCTGAATTCACTCACGCCAGCAGCCTGATGCCCACCGACTCGGTGAGTGCCACAGAATAACACAACCGTGATGTGAATTTAAGGTAGTTCCCTTGCAGTTTTTACTGTTGCTCATACTTTGAGATCGTATTAAACCTAATAGGGCTAGGTTGAAAATATGGATTTCTTGGTTTTAATTGGTTCTCATTTTGATGAAGCGATATTGATTCTTAAATCCCAAGAATTAATCTATGCTGTTTTCAGTTGATGCATGAACAAAACGTAATGAAACTTTATTTTGTAGCCTTTATATATATATATATATATATATATATATATTTGTATAAATATATATATATATATATATATATATATATATTTGTATAAATATATATTAGTGCTGTCAAATCGATTAATTGCGATCAGTTTAATATAATATTGTACCAACTGACACAGGGTTATTGTATAGTTTACAGCATTATTTGAGAGATTTTCTTAAATTGGAAAAAAAAAAATGACATGTACTGTATCTGATTGCCTATATATCCAAATAAATGAGTATAAAATCAAATTATATCAAAAATAAAAAGTGAGTATGCATTCAAAAGCAATTTCAATGCCCTGCATATTAATAACGGCTCCCTGATGCCTACAATTTATATACAGTATAATTACTACAACGGTATAATTGCGAGGGAAAGCACTGAGATTTTTTTTTTTTGCCACTTCGTATTTATTCCCTTTAGGGATTCCATAGTACATGTCATTTTATGAACAAGATATTCAGATTTGGGCACATCCCTAATGGGAAGTGTGAAATATTTTTGATTTATTAGGAAGTTAATAGTTATTGATTTCTTAAGTCAGGACAGCCCATACTACAGACTAGTGCGTTTGACGTCCAGTGTGCACCAAAAATTTGATGAAATCGTGATTAAAAATCTGAAAATCGTGAATCAATTTTTAATCGAATCGTGACTCCAAGAGTCGATATGAATTGAATCGTGAGGTACAGAATGATTCCTACCCCTACTGAATACACAGCCCTAAAATTAAGGTTCATGACTCCCGCATTTAACTCGGCCTCCAGTCACTGAGCTTTTAAAAGCCATAATGGATTTTACCCAATGCTTTCTTAGAGTACCATTTGCTATTGATTTTCTCAGACTTTCACTGGACTGGTCTTTCAGATATGAAATATGCATATAGTAGGGCTGCACGATAAATCGAAATGAAATCGCAATCGGGATTAGACAGAAGCTGCGATTGTCATGCGTATCTTTCAGTGAAGCACGGTTCTGTGATCAGTAGTAAATCTCCATCCGAAGGCCAGAGGGCGCTCTCGCGCGGAAACTCCAAATACGCCTCGCAGAAGAAACCCAGGAAATGCCAATCGCTGCAGCTGAATAAACAGAAGATTTAACTGCTTTCATTGATTCAGCATGACTAATAAACACACGACTACGACAATACATGCTTTATCTGAGTTCTTATTATTATAATTTTCATTATAATAAAGTATATTTATAATGCAGTGCCTTTATCACTGCTTAGAATACTATTAAATATGTTGTGTGCCTTATTCTGTGTAAGAAGCCACATCATCTCACAGAAGGATTTATTTCAAACACTCAGCTGATGTTATGAAGTGAGTTTGGAGTAAAAACATATTAAATGTGGTATTTTCACATGCTTTCAGATGGAGCAGCATTTACTACACAGAGCCGTAGTTCACTGAGAAGCTACGCAAACAGCTGTCATTGTGAACGATTTCTTCCGTTTCATAATCGCGCAATATCATCGTCTGCAATTTTTTTTTTTTTTTTTGAGTAACCTGTCAGTGAACCACGGCTCTGTGTAGTAAATGCTGCTCCATCTGAAAGCACGTGATGGAGATTTACTACTAATCACAGAACCGGCTTTACTGACAAAATGCACATTGAAATCGCATTCGATTTAATCATGCAGCCCTAGCATATAGTCACTTTTATGCCTCACCTAAATGACCGTCACTTACTCTGCGTCTGTTTACACAGCAGAATAAAACCAATCTGGGCCTCTAAAAGATGTTAAAGTTCTCCAGGTCCCTCCTGCAGCGTCTCAAGTTAATATGAGCTGTGATTTATCTGTCTGTGGTTTATGAAGAACGTCGAGCACTTCCTGTAGTGCTGCACAATGTCCAGCTCTCGTCTGGCTCTGTCCCAAAACCCTAAGCAGGAGCAGACACTTAATGCTGATCTCAGATAATATCTCTTTTATAATGAGACTTTGGGTTTGGACGCTGGCCATTGCATAAGGACTGCTTCTACCTGGAGTGAGCGCGGCTTGTTGTGAATATTTTCCGCTATTAGTTCTGACAGTCCACCTGATGTTTCCTGGACTGGAGTTTAATCTCTCGCCCCTGGTGGAATGCTAAAAGGTGTAATTAAAAGCAACTTTAGCGCAGACGCAGGGGTTTGGGGCGGATGATCGCTCGTCTCTGTGTGCTTTGTGATATTAACGGAGGCTGTGTGTCTGCACTTGCAGCAGGTGTACGACCAGAAGAACATCCGTCGGCGCGTGTACGACGCGCTCAACGTGTTGATGGCCATGAACATCATCTCTAAAGAGAAGAAGGAGATCCGCTGGATCGGCCTGCCCACAAACTCAGCCCAAGAGTGCCACAACTTAGAGGTGAAAGACAAATTCACTGACACAGATGACCTTCTCTTTTATCCCAGTGATATTTACATGTGCATCATCTTCCGGTTGTGTGTTTATTCAGACAAAACAACTGGAATATTCACATTTGTGACCCTGGAGCACAAAAGCAGTCTTAAGTCGTTGGGGTATATTTGTAGCAATAGCCAAAAATACATTGTATGGGTCAAAATGATCAATTTTTCTTTTATGTCAAAAATCAGTAGGATATTAAGTAGAGATCATGTTCCATGAAGATATTTTGTAAATTTCTTACTGTAAATATATCAAAACTTCATTTTTGATTAGTAATATGCATTGCTAAGAACTTCATTTGGACAACTTTAAAGGAGATTTTCTCAATATTTAGATTTTTTTGCACCCTCAGATTTTCAAATAGTTGTATCTCGGCCAAATATTGTCCGATCCTAACAAACCATACACCAATGGAAAGCTTATTTATTCATCTTTCAGATGATGTATAAATCCCAATTTCGAAAAATTGACACTTAAGACTGGTTTTGTGCTCCAGGGTCACATATACACTTGAGCTCAAAGGTTTACATACTGTACACCCTGCAGAATCTGCGCAATGTTAACAATTTAAGAAAATATGAGGCATCATGAAAATTGTTTTTTAGTTACCACTGCCTTGGATAAGCTATTTCACACAACCAATGTTTATGTATAGTCCACAAGACAAAACATTCACTGAATTTACACAAATGAACATGTCCTCATTTGTTCTAAGTTTGAAAAGATGGATCTCAAAAGTATGTATCCAAAATTCAATTTTAATACTTTTATGTTAACATTTTACAGATTTTACAAGGTGTATGTAAATTTATGAGCACAACTGTGCATAATAATTGTGAGAGAAGTTGACAAAATCATCAGGTGAGTGCCGTGTTCACTAAATATATGATTTATTAAGCTTGTACATGGGTTTTTGTACGAGAGACACAAGTAAATGCTTTAATAGTAGTCAGTCTTGCTTTCAGAAGGCGTAGTGTTAATGAGGGCACAATGTGTGTGTTTGAAGAGCCTCTGACACCATCTGTTAGTGTCACATCTGTGACGGCCTGACAGACACAAACAGAGGGTGAATGGAGGATCATGATGGAGAGGAAAAAGCTCATACATCTCCAACCCATCTAATGCTATTAATTTGTGTGTCTGGTCATCTTTCAGCTGGAAAAACAGAAGCGTTTGGAAAGAATCCGACAGAAAAGAGCCCAGCTAGAGGAGCTAATATTGCAGGTTTGTAGCACACCTGTTTGTGTTTGTCTGTTCTCTCACGACAGGCCTGCAGCAACACTTCCAAACGGCCCTACACATGGGAATCATCTGTAGAAACTTAGCGATTCTGGATCTTGAAGATTTAACTATAATAGTATTTTGAGGAAACACCCACCGATATAAGTACATACTGTATAGCACTGTTTCATTTCTAGTGGGGAATGAAGAAAGTAATGGCTTTCTGTTCAGTGACTACGTCAAAAAGCGTTTGTGTTGTTACACAATTGAGACCATTGATTTATGAGTCTTTTTTCACTGATTTATAACAAAGAACTGACTCATAAGGCCCATGCGCTACAAAATCAGTGGTGGCAAAATCCTAGAGCTGAAAAGTGGTGTGTAAAATGCTCTCGTATTGAAGTGCGATATTACATCCAGTATGATAGAGGAGTGCAGATGCACAACAATCAGTTCCAGGTTTTAAAACAAACAAACAAAAAAGTTTCTTAAGAACTCGTTTTTGATTCCCGACCCTAAACAGCAGCAGTGATTCAAATTCTGTGAATAACAGTTTGATTGTAAAACTACATTTTGTTCTTAATATTAATGAGTTTATCAACTTTGAATATCAAATTCATGCTGAATCTTATTACAATACTTACATAATCATGAGTACTTTTTAAAATAATTACAAATCAGTAATAAATCAAAACAATTGCATGTCAAAAATGATAAACTAACAAAATATAGCTTAAACAGGGACAAAGAAACACATTGCAAGCAAGTGCTTTCAGTATCTGAGAGTGCTTAAAGTATTTGAAAGTCTTCAGACAGGCGCAGTAAAGGATTTTTCTCTGTTTCTCAGCATTACTGCTGTTTTTATTATTACTGGTGACATCAGAGACAGCGGCAGCTCTAATTGGCTGCATTCGCACTAATGCGCAGATCTGTTTCAACCTATCAGATGTTTTGTCCTGTCCTTAAAACATAACTGACAGTAGCTGCATTTCCATTACAGATTTGCACAAAACTGTTGTGATGTTTTATAAATGCAGATGCTGCGATCAGTGTGTCGGAGTCATAATGCACCTTTGTGAAATTGGCATGTTTCCAATCGGTGTATTTTCAATTCACGCAATTTGAAGGGTAATGGAAACGTGGCTAATGCTTACAATAATTTTGCATCATAAAAGTATTTGGAGATGCAAATGCATTTAACCGTTTAGTTATGTCATACCTTGATGCACAAAGTGCATGTGAGGATTTGAGCATTTGCCAATGAGTGTTTGTGTATCAAATTTATACTGCACTCCAAACAGCATAAATTTTGCCTTCATACAGCTTTTGGAAGGTAAAACACTGAAATACTGGAGAGAGAAACCACACAGATCCTGTGCAATGTAGCCTGCGATTGGACTTATATTTTGCTTCAATCATGGAACTTTTGAAATGCAAGTTCGTATATATATATATATATATATATATATATATATATATTAGTGGTGTCAAAATTAGCGCGTTAACGCAGGCGATTAATTTTTTCTGATTAACGCGTTAAAAATATTTAACGCAATTAACGCAGGGGCGGGGCTAGGGTTGGCCACTCCATTCACAACTGCTGCCTCTCTCTTTTTTCTTGAAAAGGATTGCGTTTATTTAGATGCAGAACGTCTTCATGACCACATCAAACGGGAGACGTTTCAGACGCGCTCTAACTTTGCCTCCGCGCCAGGCGCGAGTCAAACGAGCGCGGAAAAGATACTGTGCTCGTAGCGCGCGCTCTTCAAATACACGCACAAAGGTGCTGGCGCACGCTGTAGCCTGTATCATTTCATATCAAACAGCGAAAGAAACTACATGCATGCAATGCCCTAGTTATGCCGTCAGTTAAGGCATGAAGTTACCAAAAAGGCGATTAAAGCTGCCTTAAAACTGCGTGCATACATGCAATATGTTATATATGCGTCATATTTAAGAACATGTCTCTGAAATGGTTTTAAAACTGTCCTGAGGCACCCCAGCACTGTCTCCCTCACCTAAAACACCCGATTCAACTCGTCCGCTCATTAGTAGAGACTTTAAGACCTGAAGTGGGTCAGAAAAGGTAAAGAGAGTTGCATGTCAGATCCGCGTCAGCAGCAGCAGCTTTTAAAGCTATAGCAGGCAAATAAGCTAATAACCAGCTGCTGTGATGTCTATTAATCCAAGAACCAAAGAAAAAAGAGGAAATCAATAACTTTTATAGCTTTAAGGGGTTCATCTATATTTAATTTAGAATTTAGTGTTTGGTAAGTATTCATTTTCTGTATATTTCTGCTGAAGGGCACAAGTAGATAAATATGTAATTTATTATAATAGGTTCATGTGATGATTGTTTTAAGTTCACTTAAATTAGAAGTTAAGTCTAATAAATGTTAAATTTATAGATCTAAATTATACTGTAATGCTGACTGGCTACAGTCAATGGTTAAATATTCAGGGGAAAAAACTATTTTATAGAGACATCAGTAGTATTGATATCAGTGATGCTGGCCTTCAATCATAAAAAAGATGCCATTAAAGAAATATTTTTTTAAAAAACTGTCTTTGTTGTTTATACATTGTACATTTGAAGATTGAATGTGAAATTTTTGCAATATAAAAGTATATTTAAAAACTTTAATGTTAGGTGCGATTAATTTTAGAAAAATGTGCGATTAATTAGTAAATTTTTTTTAATCGTTTGACAGCACTAATATATGTTTGTGTTTGTGTGGAATTGGCAAAAAGCAAAAGTGTCATTGCACACATGGGGTAAAAAAAGCTCAGAATCAATTCTGAAGTTTTCAGAATTGTTGAAAAGAGAATATCGATGCATCAGAGAATCGTTTTCTATTTTCCACTGAACCGCATGTATCAGTAACATGAAACTCAAGTCCTTTTCGTCATCAGCGCAATAACGAAAGGATGAGTAAAAACCACAGATGAGAGGGGGAGGGCCACATTAACAGCGGCCAGCTGTGGAAAAGCAGCAAACCACTAATATTGATTCCTTTTTTTTGTCTGAAGTGAGATGAGAAGGCCATCCATCTCCTGCAGTCAAATGAAAGGCCACACACAGAATCTCAGGAAATCACTGCTGTCTGTTTGTGTTGATGTGTGACGTTACTATAGATGACCGTTAATGATACGGCGTGTAATGCAACAGATCACAGTGATGAAGCTGTAGACGTGTGGACGGATCAGAAGAGGCCTTGGTCCTGCTGGGATATTGATCAGGAGCTGGGAGGGCTTCTGGAGCGCTAAATTAAATGCATTGGCTCGGTCCTAGTCGTTGAGCAACCCCCACACATCCCGAGACTGAACCGAGTTAGCATCTGACCACACAAAGCTTTTATTTATCAACATGCTGACTGATTTAAGGTTAATGAGTGGACCCTTAAGGGCCGAAGCGCTCTGTGTGTACATGTGCTGATTTGTGCATCTCTTTCTTTGAGCAGCAGATCGCCTTTAAGAATCTGGTGCAGAGGAACCAGGCCAGCGAAGCCTCGTCCCAGTCCACTCCTCCTCCAGGATCTGTCATTCAGCTTCCCTTTATCATTCTCAACACTGACGTCCGCACCGTCATCGACTGCTCCATCTCTAGCGATAAGTACGAGATCTTTCTCCACCCGTTTGCCGCCTTTCCTCCATTTTTCTTCCGGCTCTCTCCCTTTCTCTCTTCTGTAGAAATGTCCTCCACTGATTTCATAAACCTAGTGAAATGGATAAATAGACAGGGTTCTTTGGCATAAATGTATGTGTGTATATATGAAGAGTTCAGATGCAAAAGCCTCTTAGTGCCATCTAAAATTAGCATTTTTCTAGCATTGTTATTTCACTTTAATTGCAATGAAAAACTTATTCATTGCCATTAAAGTGAAATTTCTGAACCTACACATAGGAGCCTGAGAAAAATGTTCATTTTAGAAGAAAATTTCAGTTTTGTGTCAAGCAAGGCTGGATTTATTTGATTAAAAAAAAAAAAAGGAATATTGTGAAATATTATTACAGTGTAAAGTAACTTATATTTGAATTTATTCCTGTGATGATTTTTCAGCATCATTACAGCCTTTAGTGTCATATGATGCTTCATAAAATGGATAAATAAACCGGGTAAATGAAACATATCATATCATATCATTCATACATCTATTTAAAAACAAATAAAAAAATAAGGTTCTGCTCACAAAGGCTGCATTTATGATCAAAAATCAAAACGGTAATATTGTGAAATATTATTACAATTTGAAATAACTGTTTTCTGTTTTAATATATTGTAAAATGTAATTTATTCCTGTGATCAAAGCTGAATTTTCAGCATCATTACTCTAGTCTTCAGTGTCACGTGATCCTTCAGAAATCATTTCGATATGCTGATTTCTGATTACTATCAATGTTGAAAACAGTTGTGGTGCTTTATATTTTTGTGGAAACCATGGTCATTTTATTTTTCAGGATTCTTTGATGAATAGAAAATTCAAAAGAACAGCATTTATTTGAAAAAGAAATCTTTTGTAACATAAATGTCTTTACTGTCACTTTTGATCAATTTAATGCATCCTTGCTGAATGTCAGAATTCATTTCTTTCAAAAAACAAAATCCTACCGACCCTAAACGTTTGATTGGTGGTGTATTGTTATTAGACCTTTACTTTATCAACATCTTGCACTTTTACACCATTTTTATGCACCGACTGTAAGCGACTGTATCTTTGACTCAACACGAACTCGTTCCTCCAAACAGGTGTGAATACCTCTTTAACTTTGACAACACATTCGAGATCCATGATGACGTTGAGATCCTGAAGCGGATGGGCATGTCTCTGGGGCTGGAGAACGGCACATGCTCTCCAGAGGACCTCAGCGTGGCCAGGTCTCTGGTGCCCAAGTCTCTGGAAGCGTATGTCACCAGTGAGTATCTCATTTTCTGACCTTCTCTCTCTCAGTGTTGCTTGTGGTTGACAAAATCTCCCCGAAACCACCCTCATTATCATCAGTTCTTATATATAATAGCTTATAGTTCAAATAAATAATTATAAAAGAACTCTTCTTGCTTTGATTCCACTCTTGCTGGAAATGCCTGATCATCTGCACTGCGGCGAATTGTAAATGACTTACAGCGGGTAAAATAAGTATTGATTGAACACGTCACCATTTTTCTCAGTCAATATATTTCTAAAGGTGCTGTTGACTTGAAATTTTCACCAGATGTCGGTAACAGCCAAAGTAATCCATACATACAAAGAAAACAAAACAAATAAGTACAGAAATTAAGTTCTGTTTAATAAAATGGGATGACACAGGGAAAAAGTACTGAACACATGAAGAAAGGAAGGTGCTAAAAGGCATGGAAAGCCAAGACACCAGCTGAAATCTATCAGTAATTAGAAAGCAATCCTGCCCCTCGTCAGTGGAAATTAATATTAGCTGCTTCAACACCTACAGTACCAGGATGATGAAGATGAAACAAGGGTGACCGTAACCAGGTTTCCATCCGAGGTTTTTTTTTGCGAAAAAATATTTAGCGCTTTAAAATATTTACGATATAGCTGATGCCAATTATCGATTAAATTTCTCTTGTGTCGACAAAATCTTTTTCCGCCAAAATTTGTTTGGAAACACTTTTTTGTCGAGAAAAGGGGCTTTAACGCAAATAAATGTGGTGTCACATGACAGAATTAGCCTATAGGCAGCGTCCGTGTTCATGGTGTTGCTCACGTTAAAGCACCGTTTCCCTGTAGCTCAAAAGCGTATTAAATCATATTCATATTATTAAATTGCAAAAATTATTTTAAAATTATTTTATACATAGTAAGAAAAAGATGAGTCACCTCACAAACATAGGCTACTTAGTTAATTTGATGTTAATAGGCTAGCCTATGTGTACATTGTTATTATTATTATTTTTTTTTTTTACAGTGCACTGTTCAGTTTAAATAGCCTAGTCCGTGCCTTTCAGCTTGACCACCATACCCCCGTGATATTATGCCAAGCACATTTTGTTTTACATGGATATTGGAACGTAGCTACAAAAGTTTAAATTAATTTGTTTTGGCTTGTTAGCTTCTTATATTTTTATTCTTGTTTTGTTCTTTCTACCGTTAAATTTAAAGGATTTGTTGTGGAGTGAGGGGAAATAAAATATTTTTTTCATGTTTCTTCAATATTTTTGGCTGACTGTATTTTATTATGACAGTGAACAGGCTGCGTTGTCGAGTCAGTAGACAATGCTTAACTGGACGCGTGAGGCGCCGGCACGATCGCTTGTTTTTTTGGGTTTTTTCCCCCTTGTAAAAGTGGAAACAACTTACACTAGCCTACTCCTTCATTTGTGGTCATATAAGAGTAAGACATTATACAAAACTATTCAAAATATTTATTTTATTTGTGTACATTCACAATAAAAAAACAAAACGTTGGCTACTTTTGTGAAATAAAGGAAACAAACTGCCGCTTTCTCAAGAATGCATCGCAAAAATGAACCGAAATTCTGCATATAGGCTGCTAACTGTTGCAGTTTTTTTTTCTTTCATTTTGTTAATTAATTATTTAGAAAAATATATTTTGCATATGGGCCTGTTTCTTTTATGTATAATAGCTTGTTTTTCTCCGTTCGCAGAAGCGCTGCAGGTGCGTGACGTGCATGTGAATCCTCACGTTCATGTAGTTTATGCTGCTTTTTGTGTGTATAAAATTAATCCCTGGAAAACAAATTTAGGTATTTTTAATGGATCAAAGCCACCTATCAATTTAAATTTAATTTAGGCTAATTGTAATTTAACATAATCTTGTCGGTTAATGGTTAATATGGCTTAACGACCGTCAGTTGGGAGAAATAAAATAATCGAAATGAACATTCCTATTTCCTAAACGTTAATCAGAAAAATAATAATAATACAACTGCACCTGTTTATGATCAATTGCTTGATTATCAACAGTGGCCTATCTATCTAGTCTATAACAAAGTAGCCTACAAAAAAAAAAAAAAAACCTCATGACACTTAATAAAAATTATTTTATGTAGGCCTATACAATTTAATAATAGGCTGTTTTGTTTCAAATGGATGAAGAACAGGCTAATAGCCTATAATTTACGCAATAGGAGAAATTATGTATGGAAACAGCTCAAGGGCAATTTTTTTTTAGCGATACACCAAAACTTATGCGACAGTTCGTTTTTTTAGGGATGACGTCATCACGCACACAATTTTATGGGTAAAAGGCCAGTTGGATGGAAACAGGCTGTAGACAGCAAATTTCGAAAGTTTTTTTTAAAACATATTCTCTTTGTTGATAACAAAACAGCGCAAAATCTGGATGGAAACTTGATTATTGATCCCAAACACAGCCAAGGAAACTCTCAATTGATTTCGGAGAAAGAAAATAAAGCTGCTAGAATGACCAGCCAATCACCTGACTTGAATCCAATAGAAAATAAGAACTAAAGATCAGAGTTCATAGAAGAGGCCACAGAACCTTCAAGATTTGAGGATTGTTTGTGTGGAAGAATGGGCCAAAATCACACCTGAGCAATGCATGTGACTATCCATACAGAAGCTGTCATTACCAACAAAGGCTGTACAAAGTATTAAATAAATGTCAGTAGTTCAGTACTTTTTCCCTGTGTCATTCCATTTTATTACACAGAACTTAATTTCTGAATTTATTTGTTTTGTCGTCTTTGTAGTATGGATTACTTGGGTTGTTATCGACATCTGGTGAAAATTTCATCTCAACAGCGCCTTTAGAAATAGAGATATTTACTGGGAAAAATGGTGACGTGTTCAATACTTATTTTACCCGCTGTATTTGTCTCCATGAAAAAGACAGTACTTAACAAGCATCTCTATATAAAGGATTATTCTGCTCTCAACTATCTTTAGCTCTGAAGTCTAAGTCAGCGTGACGAAAAAGAAAGAAAATGTACCGTGTACTGTTGTGTGGTTTCACCCCTCGTCTCACAAGCGGACAGTAACTCGTGAGTGCAGAGCGTGAGCTACAAAACCTGCGAGTCACATATCGGCACAGTCCACAATTAACACTCAATACATCTCAATTTAGCAGAAATTCACTTTTTTTAGGCAGCTAATACTTGTTTAACCCTGTACAGCCATCTTTGATGCACATATTTTTAAGGCCTGTAAATTATCAACATGCTAAAAAAACCTGTTAAACACAATCTACTACATGCTTCTGCCGTCTGATGGATAATTCATATTTTTTTAGCATGTAAAAGGCCTTTTATCATTACAGAAACATCCTTCAGCTTATGCTTCATGTTTCTTTTTGCTGTCAAATCTTTACTGATTTCTGTAAAGTAAACATTAGAATAACTTGTTATTAATATTTTGTTTGTTTACTGGACTGAAGCAACTTGGGTTTACTTGACTATCCATACAGCAGTTTTTAGAAAATCATGTTAAAATGTGAATCTCAAATATGATACATTAGGACGCATCTGTCTCTTAATCATCATTGTATTGCATTGCATCATATCTTTTGCCCCATAATAAAAACTACAGCTTTGATCGTAAAACTGAGCATTTAAATATCACCTTACTAAGACATATTATTGGAGATACAGAATGACAACTGATATTTATATAGTTTTATGTAAGTATCTGCTATACTGTTATAAAGACATTGATTTACAGTACAACATGTCAGAATATTATCATATAAATATAATCATCTGCACCAAATTGTATATTTTTGATCGTAATAAAACTGAGGTGTTTTTTTTTTTTTTCCCCCTCCTTGAATATAAGCTTCATAATCTCACGGTATCATATTATATGAGGCATAAAAGCCTGAGGCATAAAACATGATGATCAACAAAAAACACATTGCCATATTTTTTGTATATAGATTTTCTAAAGGTTTAATAAACTGATCCATTAAAAAGTAGAATTTTCTGATAATAAATAGAAAATAGTTGATACAGTCTGTGTAGTTTTTTTTTTTTTTTTTTGTGAACCTGCTTTTGCAAATCTGTTTTGCACCTCCTACATCAGTTTCCGCTTTACACAGACTTCCTTCTTGTGCAGATAAAGCAACATTGCATGTCTGTGGAGTTGCTAGGGCACCTATTATGCAAAATTCACTTTTACATGTTGTTTGAACATAATTGTGTGTTGGCAGTGTGTGAACACAACCACCCTACAATGTTTTTTTTTTTTTTCGTAAATCATAAGCAGTGTCCTAGAACAAGCCATTCGCAGAATCCGTAAAATGTGACATCACATTTTACAAGCCCCACCCACAGCCGTTGAGGGACACTGCCGTATTAGCAGAAACCCCGCCCTGAGCGAGCCGCACACTATCCGCCATGTTTATCTTCACGCTAGAGCATTTAACAGCAGCATTCAAGTAAGAAATGTCTTCTTATTAGAACTACAGAAATGATTCAGTCCAGAGCCGTGAGTGATTTTCTGTTTTTATTTTATTGTTTGGCTCATATTAACAGCGTAGACAGTACTGTATATTACGCTGCTGTCACTTAATACACAGATCTAATATAAACATGCGGTTTCTTTCCCATCTGTTTACCTTCACAGACATAACCGACTGTTCTTGTAACTCGTGTGTTTTAACAAATGTGTGTATTTGACAGCTTAAGCGCAATATGACGTGAAAGAGAACTTAGTTTAGTACTCACATGCCGTGTGACAGCTGCTTTCTGTGTGCGTGCGCTCAGAAAACCGGATTTCAGAAGTTTAAACTGATATGGCTTTAAAATGTATGATTTCGGCGCGATAGACATGATGATCAAAACCAAACAGATGTTTTTAGCAGGTACGAGCTGTAATGGCACAGCTCTATTCTGGAAAAGGGGGCTCATTTGCATTTAAAGAGACATGCACTAAAACAGCGTGTTTCTGCTTCCACTCAAAATAGGCATTTTCGAAATGATCTGTGGGGTATTTTGACCTGAAACTTCACAGACACATTCTGGGGACACCTGAGACTTATATTACATATTGTACAAAGGGGCATAATAGATCTCCTTTAATACGGGTTTCTAAACAAAACATGTGGTTCTGTCTCTACAGACATGGCCTCAAACTCCAACAGAACACCTCTCAGCCACACAAGGTATGTCTGTCAGCATAACGTCGCCAAATATCCCGACCGCTGCTTTCATTCAGGTCCTCCTTTATCTCACATCCCCTCTCTGTGTTCGCAGTCACAGCAGCACGGCCCCGTCACACGCCTCAGAGTCTCGCGGCCAGACGCCCAGCTCCTTCAACGAGGAAGAGGACGACGAGGACGAAGACGACGACAATCCCTCTTCCCCAGAGTGAACCTGAGCTCAGCGCTGGGACGGGAATCGCGAGCAGAGCCGGGGAGGGAACGCTACACAGGAATAAGCTGCCACTCCTTTCTATATTATCATATTTGAACTTCCCTCACCATCTCTTTCCTCCTCTTTCCCAGTTTGGCACAAACGCCAGGAGTCTTTGGCTCCGAGGGAGACGGTTTACTGTATTTCTGTGGTGCTTTTTGGCTAGCGAGCCGTGGGTCGGGCCATAGAGGAGAGCGAATAAGTGAAGGTTAACACATCTTCAGTTCAACTGCCTCATGTCATCTCCGTGTACTACTCTTCTCTGCTTCCTACCCTGAAGGACATTCAAATTCTTTCCAAAAATGTATTTATTTCAGTCATATTTGAATATGACGATATCTGTGTAGTCCAGTGGGCTAGTGCCACTTTTTTTTCTCCGTGGGGATCGGAAAGCAACGTGCTGATCTTACTGTTCACCGATTGAAAGGAATTTACATCCTTGCATTTAAAAAAAAAAAAAAAAGGAAAAATGTTCTTTTTTTTAATAGGTTGATTCAGTGTCATTTTGTTGTATTGTATAGTTTATTCCTTGTCATTCATCACAATAGTTGAAGGAAAATAAAACATGGATGGTTGTATCTGCTGTTCCGGGTTCAAATAGCTGCCAGCCTGTCTTTCTCAGGCCTTTTGAATGTTGCATGTTGGGAGATGTAGTCTTGTTGTGAGTTTTTGTTGCATTGAGTGTGGCAGATGTCCTGATCCACTCAGGTCTGCGTTTTAAACCAACTCAACCCAACAGAACTAATGAATTTTGGTTTGCAATGTAACTGTATGTACATGTATACATATATAAACATATAATTTTGGATACCTGTGGTGTGGTGTGGTCTAGAAAAAAAATGAAGCTTGTAATATGGTATTATTAATTTTAACGGTTATTAAAAAAAAAAAAAAAGTTAATCATTTCAGCAGCATTGCAATTTTAACCTTGTAAGTAATGGGTTGTGTTCATGAGACCAATACTTAATGTGAATTTAACAGATTTTAAATACACTTGACATCAGACCAGATCTTTACACTAAATATCAAATCAATTTGTTATTGATTGTTATGCTGTTTAGAATCAAATTAGCGGCTATGTTGTTGGGCAAGAGGAAAAGAGAGTTCAGAGATGTTATAAAATATTTAAGGAGATTATAGTCATTAATGCATGCGTTTGTATTCGTTCCAAGAGTGTAAATACAAACTGTAGATAAATTAATACATTTTAAGAGAGCTAGCATTTTCTGTTGTGGTGCAAAGTTGCTATATCAGTCTTTGTTTTTGTGGTTATTTTTATTTTATTTCAAAGACAATATAATGACAAATATGTCATTGGAACAATATGTACCATGAAGGCAAATATTCTGATCACTGAAGCAGAATACAGCTACATCAAACAAAAAGGCAAGTTGTGTGCATCTCTCACTACACTGTTTTATTATTTATAAACGCTCCCCATCTCGATTGTCATCGTCAGATCCGCGAGAGCATATGGTTAATAGAGTTTTGAGTCAAAAGACGACTTGCATAAAAGCTTTTTTTTTTTTAGTATTGCTAATCCATGTAGGTTTCAAACACCTACTATTTTTCTTTCTTTTTAAAGATATTTTAATTGGTGTTGTTGTTCTGTTTGTTTGTTTTAGCTGAAAAGTCAATAAATAACTTGGAAGCTCAACTTTAGTTCGATTTTCCTATTTCAAGAAGAGGTAATTTCTAAAATCATTGTCAGTAAATAAAACGCAGGTTCTTGTGACAACTTACCCCGGCGGGAATGCTCAATAGCTTGTTTTGTCAAGTCAAGATGCCCAAACAAAAACTGACTCAACCCCACCTGAGGGGAAAAGCGTAAATAAGTAGCCCTATACAGGTTTCTGTACAACTTTTCGAATGCAGGCGAGTTTGCAAACTACGCGGCGTCGTTGGGATGCGGCTCTGGGAATCGCGGCGCGGCTTTACTGCGCATGCGCCGGAGCGCTTGAAACGCCGCTAGTGGACTACTGCAGTCTGGAGCAGCGTGGAAAGACTGCACACCTCATTTATTTCATAACGCGAAGGTGGCGAGCCCGAGTCAGTGCTTTTTTTGATTTGTCCTCCTCTATCGTCCTCAAACTGGTTTATTCACCCTATTCACGCCATGGCCAACAAAGAGGAGAAAGCTGACGAGAAACAGTCCAGTTGGAAAGATTTTATCTACAACCCACGGACGGGGGAATTCATCGGGCGCACCGCGAGCAGTTGGGGTGAGTGATAGTGGGGTTTTTTTTTTGACAAGTGTCAAACGCACGCCATGAAACTGCTGTTCAGATCTCCAAAAAAGCACGAAACTACCTATGATATTTTGTGGCACGCAAAATGTGCAGATAAATCGCTACGCATCTGCAGCGCTTGACTGAATTGATCCATAGCTCTGTTGCTTTGAAAGGATTTCTCACAGACACCAGCAAACTGCAATCAGGTACATTCTGGAAGCCACCATACATTAGATCTGCGGGATTCCTTGAGATGCACCAAACCGTGCAAAGCAATGTCACCGATTAAATCAGTTAATTGAGACCAAATCCACAAACTGTAAACCGAGATGCTTGCATAAAAGCTCTGGCAATCGATCGTTTATTCCGTGAGGAATCCCTCTTTCAAGAAACCTCAAGTCAGCTAAAATGGAGCCTGGTTAAAAGCTTTATAGAAAGGGTGTTTAGTAAAATATGATTTTGAATCCAAGTCTAAACTAGTCGATTTCCTCCGCTTGCTGCAGCGTGTTAATCTAAACAACATTCCAAATCAGTCCGTTTAAGCGATCGTCAAACGTCGCGGATTTCCGTGATTAATCGGCTTTTAATTGAACAGCGCGGCAGATATTCCTTCGCGTTTGTATCCTGCAGTTTCACACGAGGCTCGAGGTCTATGAATAGCTCTCCTGAATGTCATCACTGCGCTCTCTACAGCAGGCCTGTCACATTAGATGGGAAATGATCATCATTTACGGGAAATATAATACGCGGCGGTTATTCGTAACTCGATGAATGGCGGCTGCGAACTCGCACCTGCCTCGGTTTGCTCATATTAGCCTCTATAGTTTGATATTTTACTCATTCGGAAGAAAAAAAAACACCGCGGGGTATGGAGAACAATCGCAACATTCGATTCGGAATGTTACGATTATTCGAAGTATGGAATGTTCCGGCTGTCAGTCACTCGCGCGGCCGTGCTGACGTAGCCTCCGCATTCATTCGATATGCAAATGAGCGTTGCTGAGTTTCACAGCCCTGCTTGAGAGAGGATGAGGAAATTTCCACATCCCTTGACACAGTTGCTGCACTGAGGAGAAGATGCTTTCTGTTCTCATTTGATCTCGTGTTCTCTTCAGAAAGACTGTTGGGCCTTGTTTTGCATGGAGATTCTCCTCAAAGCTGTAAAGTGTGCATAATTATCGGTGGGGGTGGAGAGCAATTTCTTAAACGCCCAGTTGCTCGGTAACCTGCTTTGCAGGAAACTATTTCCTTGTAGTTGTGCTCCCCGGTCAAGCGAGCAGCCCGGTGGTGTTCGTGATGCTAAACTCTGCAGTACCTCTTCTTCAGCAGGATGGGTGTTCCTCGGCGTGATGCATGCGCTCTCATTCTGCCCCTCCTCCCTGTCCTCCTCCCTTTCCTTTCTCAAGGTCAAACCGGTTCTCTTCGAGCTCCTGTAGCGATAGGCCTCGCGAAGGAAATCGATTGATTTCAAATGAAATCGAACCTCCAGCCTTGAGGAATATGATGTATATGCAGGTTTTATTCAATCACAGTGGAGTTTAGGATTGCTTGACACGACGAGGCCTAGTCAATCTGCTGATCTGGGCTTTTTCTTCTGGGCCTGTGTTCATGTTTGCAGTAGAATTGGCTGTACTGGCGCTGATAGAGCTATCTAGAGTGCTCGATGGGTTAAAGATGGTCTGTGGTTGACGGAAGTGCCGCTTGCTATATCAGCATTATAATCGTAGCTTGGTTGCGAATTCTGTTTGTCAGTCTTTTAAATTTGTCTGATAGGATCATTTTAACTGGCTTTATGACTTGTGATAGTAGCATCAGTGAGAATGGAGTGAGAACTACAAACCAATCAGTATTTTTTTTTTCCATGCATGCCATCATTTTCCAGAAGTAGTGTTTATGAATTTATGAGTTCCTGTGTCATTGGAATTACTGTATAATTTCTTGGTTTGCATTTAAAACACATCATTTGGTTTAAAAAAAAAAAAAAAAAAAAAGTGTGACTGTATAATTAATTTATTATTCAAAAATATTGAATGTTAGAGTAAAAATAATAATTTAAAATAATTAATAAATGTAAATATAAATGCATTATAAAAAAATATATAAAATTATAAAATATGTAAATGTTTTAGGTTAGTTTTTTTTTTTAAATAGTGCAAATATCATAATACAAAATTATACATTTCATATGCTTTATTTATTTCATTATTATTATTATGAGACTAGTAAAATTTTGGCAGTAAACACAAATGGAAGCAGAATTTTATTTTATTTTATTTAAAATTCATTTAAAATAAATTAAAACCTTTTTATTTTTATTTTATTTTAATTCTTTTTAAGTAGCCAAATGGGATGAGCCTCTATGGTCTAGAATAGTTGGGTTTTTGAGAGAGGCGGTCCACCCATACAAATTGTATCCAAGGCCAAATAAAAAGATGCCTGTACCATTTTAAAAACATTTCCATCGCTTGCCGTGTGTCTGCTGTGTTTGGGTCCCAGAGCGACAGTAATTGGAAAAAAAAATGTCCGCGTAAGAGAAAGCGTTTTGGTGCCCGGTCTGCTTTTACTTTTCCCGAGGGGAAGCGAAGGAGGTGGAGTGATGGAGGGAAGGATGGCTAGTGAAGAGATAAAAGGATCAGGCTGGAGTTAATGGACAGGTCCGGCTCCGCGAGACGTCTGCACGTCTGTTTGGATCAGCTCAGATTAACGCTTCCCAATCTGCTGTTGATTTAGCAATCTCGCTAATCTGTCCTCAGAGACTAGGATTTGTGGCGATACGCTACGATGAGCCGCTGGGATCTCAGGATGTGTTTACCATGGGCAGTTTAAACGGATGAAAGAAACGTTGTTCTCATGTGGCAGAGATGCTTTCATATGCAACAATGACCTATTTCTGCGTTTCATCTGTGACACTTCCTGCTCCTGTTTGCCCCATTAACACGGTCCTGAAATGTGATTTGATGGTGTGTGTTCAAGCATGTTTGGCTTGAGCTTCACAATGTCGTAATTGAGGAACTGCACAAGAGTGGCTTTTCATTCGCATTTTCATTTTAAAATGGAAAAATGTCCATGAGCCGTTTCAAGTTAAAGGAATAGTTCACTTAAACATGAAATGCACTCATCATTCCAAATGCATATGCTTTTATTTTGTCCATGGAACGCCATTTTTGAAGCATTTTTGTGCAAACAAAGTGTTTGCTTATGAAACATCAAATTCCCCGTGTTGCATTGATGCACCATTTTCAAACTGAATGTTTCAAATCTTCATATGAGGGGAAGAACTGAACAGCTACTTAAAGGCATTGTTCACCCAAAAATGAAAAAATCTGCCATCATTTACTCACTCGTGTCGTTCCAAAACTGTATGCGTTTGTTTCTTCTGTGGAACACAAGCTGTTTTGACAAACATTGGGGTCCAAATGACACTGGACCCAGTTGAGACATTTCCTCAAAATATCTGTTGCGTTCCACTGAAAAAATGTCGTACAGTTTTGAATGAGGCAGAATAAACAATTGTAGACTCTTTTTGAGTAAATTAAATCCAATTCTGTTCTTCACACAAAACAGTATTCAGAAGACTTGGAATAATATGTATGATTCATATGGAACACTTTCATTATGTTTTGTTTTGTGGAAGTTAATAGACATGGTTTTACATTCTTAAAAATAAAGGTGCTTCACGATGCCATAGAAGAACCTTTCTGTTTCACAAAAGCTTCTTTGTGGCGAAAGAAGGTTCTTCAGATTATAAAAAAAGTAAGGAAGAGATGGTTCTTTAAAGAAACTTTGACTGAATGGTTCTTTGTGGAACCAAAAATGTGACCCTGGACCACAAAACCAGTCTTAAATGTCAGTTTTTTTAACTTGAGATTTCTACATCATCTGAAAGCTGAATAAATAATCTTTCCATTGGTGTATGGTTTGTTAGGATCGGACAATATTTGGCCGAGATGCAACTATTTGAAAATCTGGAATCTGAGGGTGGAAAAAAATTTTTTTAAAAAATTGAGAAAATCGCCTTTAAAGTTGTCCAAATGAAGTTCTTAGCAATGCATATTACTAATCAAAAATGAAGTTTTGATATGTACGGTAAGAAATTTACAAAATATCTTCATGGAACATGATCTTTACTTAATGTCCTTATGATTTTTAGCATAAAAGAAAACGCAATAATTTTGACCCACACAATGTGTTTTTGGCTATTGCTACAAATATACCCCAGCGACTTAAAGGTGTAGTGGGACATCTCGGAAAATGCTAACTTTAGCCTGATAGCACTGAAAGTAGGGATGGACGATATATCTCGCGCGATATGCATGCGCATCTCGTCAGTAAAGCCGGTTCCTTGATTAGCGCTAAATCTCCATCACCTGTTTTCAAATGGAGCGGCGGTTAATACACAGAGCCATAGATCACTGAGAAGCTACGCAATATCGAGTTCATTATCGCAGATGAATCGCCTTCAATATTGAGCGCGATATTGCGTAGCTTCTCAGTGATATACGGCTCTGTGTATTAACCGCTCCATCTGAAAACAGGTGATGAGATTAGCGTTAATCAAGCGAACCGCTTTACTGACGTGATACGCCTATCCCTTTAACTGAAGCAACGTCCCACCCTTCTCCCACCAGGCCCAAAGCCACGCCCTGAACGCACATACGCTCAGAGCGGAATACCAGAGACAACATTAAATTACTACATCAACTGTTTCCAATAACAGTCCTCACGATCTAAAACCTCTGCAAATTTCATATATCATAACACGTCGGAATTTTGTTCTATTTGACCGTAATTCATAAGTTCCCTGCGAAGTGGACATCACCAGAAATTCCGCCATGATTCCAGTTCAAAGATATGTTCCATACAAAGGGCATTAAAGTGTGCGAGACGTGAATTTAAATTGTATTTATTTACAGAGGTATATTATGTCACACTCTCTAGTAAGTGTTGTCTGTGTGTGAAGACACTGCGCAGCGCAAATCCGTGAATGAATGCTCCAAAGTGAAATAAACTTCAACGGATTTTCCATTGCTCAGGGAGTAGGGAGCAATGAACACTGTGTAGTGAGCATGTCAATCGGAACACAGTTCATGCACGTAGCTCTCTTCTAATGAGCTGGTTATCTGATTCAGGTGTGTTAACTAAACGAGACTAAGCAAAATATGCAGAGCGGGGAGCGCGAGGACTGCAATTGGGAACCGCTGGGCTACATCATGTGTCATTCACCGGTGAGAAAACATAATAGCACAGATAGTAAAAGTACTACAATACCAGGAAGGAAGATCGGGTTGTTGATGTTTGCCTGCCATTCTCGCTGTGTCTGCACAGCGTGCGTGAACGCGCTGATGACGAATCGTGTCTGCGCGAATAGGTGCGCAGAGGTACAAGTAAATACATACGCACACAGGTGAGATAACAATGCCGGGACTGAAATGCTTTGATTGGACATCATTTCTTGGTCCTACACCTTCCACAGAATATATAAATACAGATAAATACATTTAGACCACTTAACTTAATGATTGCTATCAGGATGTGAAGAGACTTAACCAGAATAACAAAAAATGTTTCTGAAGACAATCACCTATGACACCTTTAAGACTGGCTTTGTGCTCCAGGGTCACATATGGTTCTTGTATGGCATCGCTGTGAAGAACCCTCTGAAGCACCTTTATTTTTAAGAGTGTAGTGCTGCAAAATAAAAAAAAAATCAGCTTATAACTGCAATTAATGACAGATTTGCCATATTCAGGTGAACTATGTGTTTAACTCTTGGTGATCAAATCCCTCCTCAGTAACTGGCTTGGCTCAGTTTTGCTTCATGGCAAACAGCGGGTGGGAGTTGGCATCTTTCCTCGCTGGACCCATTAGAAGAATCTCTAGGGTGTATTTTTACATTTTCTCTTTTATCATTTACTACACTGTTTCATTTCAGAAGAACTTTTCTGCAACTGCTTGGTTACAAAGTATCAAGCACAGGTTTGGAACAATTTGAGTGTATGGAAGCCCATTTCTGCCACTAAACAAAAAAAATAAAAAGTAATTGTGATATTTTCTCACAGTTCTGACTTTTTTTCTTGCAATTCTGTTTTTCTCTTGCAGCTGTGACTTCATCTCTTGAAATTCTGCCTTATTTTCTCAGAATTGTGAGAGAAACTTACAATTATCGAGTTATAAAATCCAATTCTGAGTAAATAAAGTCTGACACAATTCTGACTCAGAATTGTGAGTTTGTATCTCACATTTCTGACTTTTAAAACCGACGTTAATTGAGTCTCCTCTCTGGTTTGTTTGTTGGACAAGATGGCAGATTTGGTGTTATGATTGGTCAGATCACTTTTCAGTCAAACTCCATGTGAAGGGTCAATTGCAAGAAAAGTCAGAATTGTGAGAGAAAAAAGTTGCAATGAATGAATAAATGAACGGGGAATCCTGAAATCTCAAAAACTGCTGGCTGGACTCACAATTAAATTACTTCTAATCAGCGATTGGCTTTTTCATTTAGAAGGCGGGACCAGTGTTGCCAAGTCCGCGGTTTTCCTGCGGAATTAGGCTACTTTAACTCTGTTGCCGCGGGTTGAAGCAACCCCAAATACATATTTATCCCCTGCAATGTGAATTTTACCAGGGGAACCTCGCCAAAAAACATGTATTTTACCCCCCAAATTACCGGGGGACCCCCGTCGAAACGCCATTGGGCTAATTTTGAGTTGCAGTTGGACAGGTTTTGTTGTGAAAACCTGGCAACCCTGGGCAGGTCTATTCCGCCATATTGCCTGTTGCAGTTTCTCCAATTCATAAGTAGTAGGTGTGAACAGTATTTTATATTTCTATAGTCGTTGCTACCATCACAACCACCACAGTTTACTTCAATGCCCTCTTTCACGCCCAGAGTATTTTATGCTAGTAATTCTAGCACTACTCATGAGAAGAGAGAAGGTGTAGCTGAGGGCTCCGCCGCAGTCGTGTGAATGAATTAGCGCTAGCCTGAGGAAGCGGCGCTGGAGGAGCAATTCTGGCAGCGAGGAGCGTCATACTGGGAGTCTCAGCTGTTCTCCTCTCACCATCGCTGGGTGTCCCGCCGCTCTTCTGTCCCTCAGCCTCCAGAGCCGAGCTGTCTGCGCCGTACGTTTACCCCTGTTGATCTCACACTTGGGTAAAACGTGCTTTACGATGAAATACAGTTGATGGTGTGTAGAGCAAGACATTTTGGTGAAAAGCTTTCTTGTGTTGATGTGTTTCCTATTGAGACAGGAAACCGCCAGTGGCCTTAAAGGTGCAGTATTTACTGTAATATTGACAGCTAGCGGTTGGGTTGAGACCCATTGGGACCCTACAGTACCCATTACTGTAGTCCAAATTCAAATTACTGGAGAGATTGTTTCTCCCGCCCCTCCTCAGACCCAACGCTCACGCGGGTTGCCAGATTGAAGGCACGCTACAGGGACCATTGAAAATGGAAGGCGATGGCAGTGGGCGGAGTCACACGGAGGAAAACAAAAACAGACGTTCCGACATGGAACACACATTTTGAAGCCTAATAACTGGCTGTAGCGTTGTTGTTGTTGTTGTTGTTGTTGTTTTTTTTGTTGTTTTTTTTTATCAAACTTAGCATGTTTCCTAAGTATCTGCAAATACATTTGAATACTTTAGTACAGTCAAAAAATTACATACAGCACCTTTAAATTTATGCCTCAGCTCTGATCAGTGATTTCTTTTTTTGTTTACTCGCTAGAGTAGTACTAGAGAAATGTTATTGGGGGAGGGGGATACTTATTCTGCAAGCATTTGATTGGTTAGAAAGCCCAAAAGTGCAGGATGAGTCAGTGTTTTTAATCATGTTTCCTGGTAGATGAAGAGTAAGTTTAAAAGCAAATGTCTATTAAAAGATTGTTTTTTTTTTTTTTGGCTTTTAGGAGTACACTTGCATACAGATGATCTCCAACATAATAGATTTTGTAATGTATCAAATATTTCTGTGCGAAGCATTTGCAAAAATCATTCTTTACAAAACGAATTCTAGTTTTCAATTCAGCAAGACACTTTATCTAAGAATGGGTTTATGAGAAATTCTTGTAAATTTCACAAATAATTGCAAACAAATGGCAAGTAGAATGTGCTTGTGAATTATACTCCAATAATCTTTATTTTATTAACAGTTTTGTTACACGTCCAGTCTCTGAGCTCTGATTGTTCAAAGTTAGAGAAGTTTGCAATCAGTGAATATCCCACATTTATGTCTAACCATTGTTTATGATGCACCTTTGATGAATTGACGATGTTTACATTATGGTTTTTATACAGTAGTATGCTGTAGATGGTTGCATATTTTATGTCTCATCTTTTTGAATGAGCAGCTGGAAGTAGATGGTTTATCTCAGGCTTGTTTATGATTAAAAACCTTTTGTCTTTGTTGTTATTGGTATTTAAACAATCTTTTTATTGCCTTTCTTTATAGACACACTATCATATCGGATATAATTGATGGGACAATCCTACAGATCATCAAGGTCATGTAGGCTCTTCTGTCTTTAAATGTGGGTACAGCGTGTCTTCTCTTACAGTAACGTGGCTGTTGATGTGATGGCCGTCCCGTGCCGGAGTCAAGCATATCCGCTTACAGAAAAACACATGCTTCAGCCACAGTCTCAGTACGGGACCCTACATTATACCCCCCCGCCGCCGGCCGGGGTATTTTTATCCCAGCATGCCTGGGCACAGGAGGAGGAGGACAGTATCTTGTTCTTCAGGGCTTGGGTTTCTCGACAGCTGAGAGGAGCCGCTGATAAAGACTGCTCCTGTGTGCTTTGATTGTCTCTTGTCTTTCACCCATTCATTCATTCTGTTCTTCTCTTCTCTCCATACCTCCGTCTCCTTCATTTATTTCCCGTGACGACCTGTTTCGGTCCTGCCCCAAACTACACACAGCTCATTAGTGAAGTCACTAAATTTGTAAGTTTATCATGTAGAAGTAATGAATGAGTGTTTAAGACGTAAATCAGTTCAAAAAGTCTATTTAATAAAAATGCATTTTAAGAGCCCTATTCCATTCGTTTGTGCTTTATGAACAAAGCAAACATCTTTAATGCCACATAAGAAATGCATCAAACTGAATTGCGAAAATACTGATCATTTCACCTCCAGTTCACGCAGTTGTTTGAGCCAGATGTTGATATCTGATCTATGATGGTGGAGAGAGATTAGCTTTGGGAAAAAACTAAACTTTTAGAGTGTATATCATGGATGTAACAAAACTAAAGTATATCATTAACTTCTTTAGGTGAACTATAATAATTTTTCACTATAATATTTTTAGATTCAGGAATTTATTTTCCCAATTTCCCAAAGTTTTTGTTCTGTAGTCCAAATACACCCCAAAGTCTGCATTTTCTTAACCTTCTGTGGAACGACGTTTTGCAAAATGAGTTTATATTAAGAAAATGAAAAAAAAAAAAAAGTCTAAATTGATGATGCATCAAGAAATGATGTCCAAATTATGTAATTACAATACATTTCCAGATATTTTAAATCTTTACTACTTTCACCTGTCTTTTCTTTCAACTTCAATCTAGAATTTTGTGCTTCGTGTGAAAATCTGGAGTAAGAGTTTCATTGTATCCAAAATTTCTTCCACTGGAAAACTGTTCAGTATTTTTTTTTTTTTTTTTTTTTTCCCAAATGGAAAAAAATAATCAATTATATATATAAAAATAACATTTAATACTGTCTGTATAATATTGAGTTTTAGTAGTCTATATATGTGCATTTAAATGAAATTGATGAAATTAAGATATTTTTACACACCATTCAGTCAAAATTCCAATATTGTTTTCAAAGAGTATCTTTGAAAATCTTTTACAACCGGCCCACAGAATCACACACACACTAGTGAGGGAATAATAGGGGAATGTTGAAGGCAGTGTTATTGACTCTAATGGAAGAGGCATTAGCGAGATGCGGTGCATTAGACTGAATGGAGATATGAGCTGATGAGATGTGGAGCTGAGTGTCCTCCTGACAGCGATGAGCAGCTACTGCTCCTCTATCCATGTCCGTCTGAGTATCTTTGTCTCCTCAGCTTTTGCACCGTTACCACATTGGCTTCTCTGGGCTTTTCTTGCTCAGAAATGGTCTTTAGTGGTGGCTGATGAATTTAAGATGAAATATGAGCATCTTGTGCAGGCACTGAAATTCTCCTGTATGCTTGCTTTACTAAACAACATTCCTCAGGACTTTTAGTCCACAAATGTGCTCAGCTAGAGCCTTCTGAATAAAAGAGCCAATCGCTAATCGTTAAGACTGTGAATGCGCATTGACTGGGCTAGCCTAAAAAAATGCTTACTGCTGTTTGAGCAAACAACATTTATGAGACAGTAGTTGTCAGATTTCATTGGTCACGTCAAATATGAAGTTTAATCGTAAGCTTGCTAAACTGAATGGGGAACATCAAATTCTAAGCCACAGGAGCGCTTGCCTGACTGAAAAAGCTGAACGAGAGGCGTTTTAAAGATGGCCGCCAACCGGAATGACTAGCTTAAAAGGATTTTGATAAAACGCACATTTCGACTGATGAAACATGAATACAATGCACACAATTAACAGGAAAACAACACGCGATTCCATGATTTATCCGTGTTCAAGCCATCTTGTGTATTTTCATAAGAATAAAATATATTTATAATGCAGTGCTGATCGACGTAGCATTTTATCACTGTGTAGAATTCTACAAAATACTATTGTGTCATTCTATAATCAGTCACCTCAGATAACAGAGGTTATTTTAAACACTTGACTGATGTTCTGTAGTTTAACTTTGGAGTAAAAACATGGAATTAATCCCATAAGTTGTCATGTTTTGATGCTATGCTAAGCTAGCGTGTTATTTAGCCATTGTGCACCTGTTGTCAGAACATTATGATGTTGTGAGACTCGTTTTTTAAAAGCAAATCCATGTAAGATCATTGGAATGGCATTTCATACAAAGGCATCGCATTAAATGATCAAACAACGCTTTAGCAGGACACAGATTCAAACTATTTTCAGTGCAGGAAAGCCCTGTTTGGGTCAAAGTTCATGAGTTCCACAGCAGACAGAAGCACAGTGCATCCAGACGCCTGCTAAAGAGAAATCTAACGAGAGCCACGTCTGATTAATAACTCTATTAAACCCCATCCATGAAACTACACTAAAAAAAAAATCCAGAAAATTTACGGTAAAAAAAACTGGCAGCTGTGGTTGCCGGAATTCTTCTGTAAAAAATACGGTAACAACATTTTAGGTTTTACGGTTTTAACTTAAATTTACGGTTAAATACCGTAATTTCATTAACTGATATAACGTTAATATACCAACCTATTGAAGTACTGAAATCTGTTTTGTACCTTTGAAATACACTGATAACCACCAAATGCAGGTGGTGATGAGAAAGT
>JAFVLL020015766.1:36145-63984 GCA_021397915.2 Tor tambroides | reverse complement strand
TCCCACATGAACTGCAGAAGAAATGGACTTGAAAAACAAAGTACAATACGCATTGACAGCAAATCTGTTCAGATTTAAAAGCTCAATTCAGACCAATTCAGTTCAGTTTGATGCAGTGATTCAGTAGTTTGATTTCTTTTGCATTTCATAGTTGTTTTCATTTTTACTGCAAAGCCTGTAATGGACTGATTGATGACAGGTTTCACTTGTGACAACTTGCCCCGTAGAGTTTGAGAACATGCTTCTCTTCATAAAAGGTCTCAATCCTGAGAGTTTGAGAATAGCAGAACATGCAACTTTATGCAATTTCAACAGAATGTGATTTATTGGGTTTTTGGCCTTTTAAATTATTGGCCAGTAAACTAGTCGTTTTTCAGGATTGATGCTGCTAAATTGGCAGAATTTGTTTTCAGTGATCCATTGAAAAAGCGAAACATTACATCTCTACATCTAAGCAATGTGAGTGGCATTTATGCTTTGCAAACAGGCTGTAAAACTTAATCTGCTGGAGAGAGCTAATTTGTGAACAAGTCACCATTTCCATTCTGTCAATTCTGTAATCCATTCAAGCCTCTGCTGGTCTGCGAAATGTGTTTTTTCTTTCAGAAACTCTCAGCTCTTATTTGTGAACATCAGCTTGACTGTGTTTGTGTTTGCAGGCAACATTTCCCTGGTAACGCCGTCCAGCTACAGCCCAGCCACCAAGATCACACTAGGAATGGTCAATGCCAATGTGGGAGCCCAGATGGTTAGTGTCACACAAACACACCAGTGCACTTAAATACACCTCAACAAACATGCACTGCATAGTGTCCCAAACACACAGATTTAAACTAAGACTGCTGGGATCCTCATTTACTGAAATGGTCACAAATGCGACAAAAATTTGATTTATTCACCATTGGCAACAGTCGGAAAAACTTTCTGTTCATGTGCAGTTTCATTTCATGAGCGTTTATGTTTTGTTTTGTAAAGGTTAAAGTGATTTAGAGAACTGAGAATCTAGAATGCAAGAAGTAATGAATGAGACACATGAGTGTTTATTTTTAAATGCTGTGAGATTTAAAAATGTAATAACCATCAATTTTTATCTATATATTTTTGCACAAAAAGCATAAAATATTTCAGTAAACAAGCTTTCAGTGAACTGATTCATTGAAGTGCACCATTTGAAAGAAACAGTTCACCAAAAATCAAACGTCTCAGTTCTGTCATCATTTTTGCTATTTAGTTTTGAATCAGAAACTATATGAAAATATTGTTGACATAAAGCTGTACTCACAACCCAAGGAGCAGATGTGAAACTGGACTAATGGCATAGCTTTTAGGAAGCTTAATGGCCACAAAAGCAAAACTAAAATCAGCACACTATTCACAAATTATATCATCTATATTTATATGATATAACTGCAACATGAAATGACAACAACATCATGCACAAATAAATAAAAAAAATAACACTTTATAATGTTCCGTTTCTTAACATTAGTTAACTACATTGGTTAATTAGAACTGACAATGAAAAATACTTATTGATCTTAGTATTAATTTCAAGATTTGCTAAATACATTATTAAAAAAATAATAAGTTGTATCTGTTAATTTATTTAATGGACCCAACCTAATGTAAATTTACAAAGTTTTTTTTTCTTTTCTTTTAGTATTCTTATAAAATTTAACAAAGATGTGTCAACTAATATTAGCTTACAATGAGCAATACATTTGTTACAGTATTTATTAATACTATATCAGATGTATTGCTCATTGTAAGCTAACGTTAGTAAATGCATTGAACTAATGATATCTTTTTGTAAAGCTTTACCAATAAATAAATAAAAAGTGTTAACTTTGCCCGTCTTGTTCACAAATTCTAGCTCCCTGTTTGAGTTGTTTGCATTTTGTCCAAAGTGACGTACAGTTTAGGAAAACAGCAAGCGAATCATCAGAAGATAGCAATAAACACGATTATAAGTTTTCAGTCATGGTTCAAAACAATAAACACTAGAACAGGAAGATATAAAGGGAAAATAAGAGCACAGGAAAAGTGTGTTATGTTTGTAGATGGGACAGTTGTGCTGCAGTTCATGCTGTATCCAGTAGTAGGCAGTGAAATCCTGACAGTCATAGACTGGCTTTACTGCATGTGCTTGTCTGCTGTACATAGACAATAGATAACAGAGGGGGATGGAAAGAGCAGGGTGTTTATGGGTCACTATGACTGCATTGAGCTGAACAAAAGAGAGGAATGTAGAAAAGATGGACTCATGCGAAGCAGTGAAACAGTAAAAGGGGAGGAAGTTTGAGGAGCTCAGAGGCGATGGATAGACCTTGATGAACTAAGGTGAAATGTGTGTTTTTTCGGTGCTAAACTATTTCGTCCTATTCTAGCTTAACATAAAACTACAAGTAAGCCATTTTTAGGTCGACTCTTGCAGAATGTACACACTGGTAATCTGTTATGCTTTGTTTGCATGCACTGACAATGTTAGTTTCTTTCTCACGCGATGCTGTGAGTTTAGATCTGTTTGTCTCAGAAATGGCAGTAGACTGTTTGGGAAACCTGTTTGGAAGCAGCCATTATTTCTGTTCAGTGCAGGAATGACACACTTCACTAAACAGCGAGTGGAGCGATGGACGGATGTTGATGGCGGAGCAGAGAGGCCCGGAGAACAGACCTCTGCTAATGAGCTTATTAGCGAGTGGATGGCATGAGAGACCCTCGTTCAGACCCTCACTCGCTCGTTACAGAGATGTGTGGCTCGTTGTTTAGATACACACATACAGATTCCTTTCCCACTGAGTGGATCTCACTCACAATCACATCCTCCACGCTCAGTGTCACCTGCTTACCCATTAACATGCGAGAGACGTGACGATCACAGTAACGGGACGAGAGAGATGCTGTGATTCACGGCATACTGCACAGTGTACACTGTATACTGCATACTGTATGCAGTGATACACATTTCAAAGAGTAGAATGCTGCATGATCCAGTGATGAAAATTAGAAATGTTGCCTTGGCAGCTAACTAAAGTAAGTTTAAGTTAAAGCACTAAAATGACCAAAACTAAAATAAAAATGAGTCAATGAATTAAATGAAATGAAATGAATTGAATGAAAATTAACTATATTAAAAACAAAAAAACTTAAAAACGAATAAAAATGACAAACGTGCATAAAATTACTCAAATTAAAATGAAAACAAAATATAAAAGTAAAAGCTATTTCTAAATAAAATAAATACTATAATAATATTAATATACTATATTAAAAAAATATATAAAACTACTACTATAAAAAACTAATACTAAAATATGAATCTAATACTATATTAAATATTGATCTAATCTAACAGCTAGTGAGAATTGGTAAATTCACATCCAACACCTGCACCATCAGCACTGGCGCCCCTCAGGGCTGTGTCCTCTCACCACTGCTCTTCTCCCTGTACACCAACGACTGCACCTCTAAAGACCCCTCTGTCAAGCTCCTGAAGTTTGCGGACGACACTACAGTCATCGGCCTCATTCAGGACGGTGATGAGTCTGCTTGCAGACAGGAGGTTAAGGAGCTGGCCGTCTGGTGCAGTCTAAATAACCTGGAGCTGAACACGCTCAAAACAGTGGAGATGATTTTGGACTTCAGGAAGAACCCCCCTGCACTCCCCCCACTCACCATCATGAACAGCACTGTGGCTGCAGTGGAGTCATTCAGATTCCCGGGCACCACCATCTCTCAGGACCTGAAGTGGGACACTCACATAGACACCATTGCTAAAAAGGCCCAACAAAGGCTGTACTTCCTTCGCCAGCTCAGGAAGTTCAATCTGCCACAGGAGTTGTTCACACAGTTCTACTCCGCCATCATTGAATCTGTCCTGTGTACTTCAATAACTGTCTGGTTTGGTTCAGCTACAAAATCAGAAATCAGAAGACTACAGAGGACAGTCCGATCTGCTGAAAGGAACATTGGTGCTCCCCTGCCCACCCTCCAAGAACTGTACACATCCAGAGTGAGAAAAAGGGCTCAGAAAATCACTCTGGATCCCTTACATCCAAGCCCTGTCCTTTTTGAACTTTTGCCATCTAGTCGGAGCTACAGAGCACCGAATACCAGGACAGTCAGGCACAAGAACAGATTCTTTCCCCAGGGAATCTACCTCATGAACAGTTAAATGTTCTCCCACTGTGCAATAACCTGATATTTATTTATCACCCTACATCCTAGTACATCCCTACATCTTATTTTATAATTCTATTTCTATTCTATTTTATCTATAGCACACCTGTACATACAATTTATTATTAGTATTTTATTTTTCCTGGTTTATTTATATTTATATAGATATATGTGTGTGTATTTTTGTTCACTTTTTATTTTTTATTATCTGTGTGTTGTTGTTGTCTCTGTGTACTGGAAGCTGTGACACTAAAACAAATTCCTTGTATGTGCAAACATACTTGGCAATAAAGCTCTTTCTGATTCTGATTCTGATATATAAAATACTAAAATAACTCTGTCAGTATTATGCTGCATGCTTTAATTTGTCATAGATAGCATATTATAAATGAAACTATTTAAATGTATAAATATTTTTTATTTGAATTAAAAAATATTTTTGTTTAATTTAAATAATAATGATAATAATAACACTTAATTTAATTGATTTTCAATAAGTTATCTAATATCTAATAATAATCTAATAATGTTAAAAATCGGGGCTGTACTTGTAATTGCTCATTCATTCATCACAGTGGAAATGTGTTTTGTCAGGTTGTACATAAAGCTATATAGAAATATTTAATAAAACAGTAATAAAAATGACAAAGCACTTAAGAAAATTACAACAACCTAAGCTAAAATTAAACTGAAAACTGAAAATAACTGAAAGTGTCATCAGTTATACAATAATATATAAATAATACTAAAATAACAATGACATGAACACAATAAACGGCATGCTTTATTTAATTTATGTCAAATTAGCGGATTATATTATAAAGGAAACAGTTTTGCATTTTAAAGCAATTTATGTGTAAATGTTTGTATTTTTTCAATTAGATTTTTTTTTTTTTCAATTATTATTATTTGGACATTTTTCTTAATAATAATTTAAGTTAATAAATGTTACAAATTGTGGCTGTACTGCTCATTCACTATTCACTACAAATCAGTTCGACCACATTGCATTGTGAGATACAGTATTCAGTGCTGTATGCTGCAGATTTTGGCAAAAAATAGCAGATGATCCGAAGCATTCCACTCGACCACAAAATGTGCCTGCTGTACACTGCATACTGCAGAAGTGATAGCAGTAGTGCGGTAGAGTGCCATTCCCAATGCATCCAGAGGACCAGCAGGAGGATAAATCATCTGTGAGGCAGCGCTGATGGATGAGGATGTCCTTGCTGTGGTTGGGCTGCAGGAGGCGTTTTTGCTCTCCCCAGGGGCTGCAGCACACAGATTCAGGTTAGCAGAGAGGAAGTGAGGAGGCTGCTGGATATAAATGCACTCAGGAAGGCCAGCAGAGCTCATCTACATGTGCATGAGAACAGGACGCCTGGTATTTTTGTGTCTGTCAGCAACACTGGAATGGAGCTCGCCTGAAGAGAGCTATCTGTTAGCATTCCCATTCATCTCAATGGCAGGTGCTTGCTGGAAGTGCAAAACCTGGATGCTGCCGTCTTTGAATTATGGTGGAGAAACAGGTTTATTTCTCCATAATGGTGCAGTTACAGCATCTGCCAGCAGGGGGTGACTGACAAAACAACTGGCCGAATTCAACAAAGCACAGCTGAAACTCTCTATCGGTCTTAACTTGTCTTCAAACAATCTTCAGTTATAATTTGCATAACCTTGCACTATTTTTTCTTTCTGCAGATTTTAAGCACACCACAGAGAGTGTCTCATCCTGGAGGTATCCTCATTGGCAGCCCGTTTACGCCACACACAACACCGGTGGCCATGGTCACTCAAGCGCACCCTCCCGAGGGCGACGAGTGGACCCCAGGGTGAGCGAATACACACCCGCTTCTCACGCAGAGATTTTAATGTCAGCCTTTGAAAGCACCCCCTACTGATGCCACTCTACTGTCCTCATGTCAAGTAATGAAATACAGTTTATTTTTTCCCCAAATCATTTTTTTTTACTTTAATTCTTCTGTATTCCTTTTTTTATTTAAATTTTTCTGTGTTCCAGTTTAACGATGGAAGTAAATTTTAGTAAAAAGCACGTCTAATTAATTGAAATCATTAAACTATCAATAAACTAAATACAATTTAACATCAATTTTCATCTATTTCTTAAAAGTTTAATAAAATATATATTTTTAGAGCCCTGTGAAATCCAATTATTATTATTATTTTTATTTTTTTTCTGGATTCCATTGTAATGATTGAAGTAAAATAGTATAATTAATAAAGTTTAATAGAGATAATTAAACTTATACAATTTATCAAAAAATCATTACAAATTTTTAGTTGGGCCCATTTTATTTTTCCCCCAAATTCCGTTTTACTTTTTCTCAAATTCTGTGTTCTCCATTTCAGTTATTTGCTGTTTTAATGGTTTTAATTACATTTTCATGCTAAAAAGCATGTCTAATCAATATTTATTCTGTGTTGTCTGTTTTAATTTTTCTGGTTTTATGACAAAAAAAACCCAATGGTGATCACTTGGCATAAAATATTAAAAATGTACTATTTTAAAATATAATCAAATGACTTTTTAACAATGTATTTTTGGAAAACAAAATGCTGCACAACAGTGGGTTACTGTTAAAATTAAAACTTGGAAGTAAAACTGTGATATTCCCTAAAAAAAAATAAAGTTTTAATCCTTTAATAATGCTGAAAATCCTACGAGAGTCACTTGTGCTTCAGTATGTGTAGCAGCTAAAACCGCAGCACTCATTCACACAGAGAAACACAGAACAAACAGATTTGTATTTAAATCGCAGTCTTTTGCAAAATTCTGTGACATTCCGTATTATACTGTAAATTCCATTTTTATGGATTCCGTTCACACTGTGATGAAAACTGGAAATTGAAAGATGTTTCAGCTTGAGTTTTAGAGAACATTGGCTTGTTGATGCTTAGCCTTATTTAAAGCTTATATAAGCAACATGTGTGACCATGGACCACAAAACCAGTCATAAGTGTCAGTTTCTTGAAATTGAGATTTATACATCATCTGAAATAAATAAAGCTGAATAAATAAGCTTTCCATTGATGTATGGTTTGTTAGGATAGGACAATATTTGGCCAAGATACGGCTGTTTGAAAATCTGGAATCTGAGGGGGCAAAAAAAAAATCAAAATACTGAGAAAATTATCTTTAAAGTTGTCCAAATGAAGTTCTTAGCAATGCATATTACTAATCAAAAATTAAGTTTTGATATATTTATGGTAGGAAATTTACAAAATATCTTCATGGAATATGATCTTTACTTAATATCCTAATGATTTTTGGCATAAAAGAAAAATGGATCATTTTGACCCATGCAATGTATTTTTGGCTATTGCTACAAATATACTGTGCTACTTCAGACTGGTTTTGTGCTCCAGGCTCACATATATTTAATGCAGAATAAAATTCAGATATTTTTGGCAAACTCAAACCTTGTGTGTTTGTTGACTAAATCTGGCCTTTTCTTTGTAGGAGCAAAAAAAGGACACATGACTACATTGATTCCTATTACTCAGACAGGTGGGCATCTGTTTTCAAGCAAATCTGTTTTAAGCTGCGTTTTACATTTTTATAAACATGTTTATTAGGATTTCAAAAAATTAAAAATGATTTTGTATTTTAAAAAATCCTTATAGAGGGTTAGAAAAAAGAGTTGTGACGTTTCAGCAGAACGTGTGGAAACATTAAAATGTGTGTTTTTGCAGGGACGGGCTGTGTTCGAGTGATTCCTCGTCCAGGTAAATAAATTGAGTTGGGGGACGCTGGGATCAATAGCCACGCATGTCTTTAAATGGATGTGCCCATGGGACAAGTGTGTGTGTGTGTGTGTGTGTGTGTGTGTGAGAGAGAAAGAAAGAGAGCGCTGTAGTCTCACTAGGATTTATGAGGCTCAGATGTTCTGCGGGACAGTGGAGGATCACAGCTGCACACCCAGTTGTGTTTCAGAGCTCCTGTGTCCCTAATGAGTTTCTCTGTTAACATACAAACACACTCACACACTCTCCTTCAGCTGCTTCTCTGTCTTAATTAAACATTATTAATGTCGTGTTCACATCAGCGCCTGACTCCGCCACTAGAGCTGACGATGAAGTGGAGCAGCAGTGCTTCTCACTGACAAACTCTGACGTCAGTTGTCAGTGCTAAATTTCACAGAGAACGCTGTGCTGTCTACAAGTGTTCATGTGCAGTGTTGTTAGGTCCTCTCTATCGCGCGATGTGTTACTGTACTGCTTGTCTGTTCAGCTTGTTGAACACTGATTGAGTCCTTAAAGGTGCTGTGATTTTTTTTTTTTATTTTTTGGCTGTTCTGAAGCATAAAAATACCATAATATGTTTATAAGTTCACATACTTGTTTCTCTGAAAAACAAGCTACAACCAGTTATTCTGCTTTGAAATGCGTGTTCCGTCTTAGAATGTCTGTTTTTGTTTTTGTCTGTGTGACTCCGCCCACTGCCAGTTTATCCAATAGGATTTTGACATCCTGGGTTGCCAGTTGGTGGAAAACACAGCGTATTGCAGCCACGGAATCCAGCAAATAAACTGATTCAGAGATCGCAGATTCTTCCTGACCTAAAAAGCCTCAGGATCTGTCTAAAATTATAATTTGATCTGTCAAAATGTAAGACTTTTAAAGGACCCACAGAAACCATGCTTTTATATTGTATATAAATATTAGTGTGTATATATATATATATATATATATATATATATATAATGACTTTATTTCAGCTGTTGAACACAAAAGATGATATTTGAAGAATGTTGGTAACCCAACAGCTGACTGTAGCCATTGACTTCTATAATATGGAAAAAAAATCTATACTGTGGAAGTCAATGGCTACCATCAACTGTTTGGTTACCAACATTCTTGAAAATATTTTTTTCCGATCTTCAGTTCTCATGCTATATATGCAAATTCACGTAAACAGGTATTTCAAGATCAAAGACTGGAACAATTGCTGGTGAAAGAATTTAACGTTCGCCACTTTTAATAAAACTGTGGGTTGAACATGCAAAGATTCCCCAGAGTTTAATTTGCACCATTATTTGTGGATCTGTGTATTATCTGTGGTGTTGCAGCAGCGCTGTGGTATCTGGGAGCCGGTATAACACACACTCTCACACCTTTATGCCATTTTAGTAAAATTTACACATGTCCAGTTGCGTCAGGATTGCATCTCAAAAAACCTCCTTAAGTGGTTTGTGTGATCAGATTGCAGTCCATCTCGAATCTGTTTTGGAGGGCATTTACGCCTGATTTCTTCGTGATCTGATAGATATCTCATCAAAGAAAACGTATGGATAAGTGTAAATAGGCCCATGTGCACCGCCGATTGTTGTAACCTCCTGTACTTTGTACATGCAGGTCGCACATGCGCATTGAATTTGTTTTGCAGTAATCAGTTGTTCCACAAGGTGGCAACACTGTCCCAGGCACTTGTTTCACAGTAGAAAATGAAACTGAAGAGACGGAAAAAAAAATAGAGACAGCAACAACAACAGATGCTCACATTGACAAGTGCTTGTGAGTGACAGGGTATGAGATTTATTGGTTTAAAAGACTTCAAAAATATTTGTTATCGGTCATAATTACGGGGAAAAATAGAGCAGACACTGGACATGGATGAAGCTTTCTAGAGTGCATGTGTCGACCGCCCGTGTTCGCACACAACATCAAATGCAGTATACTTTGAAACGCTACGCATTCAACTGTACGCATATGCTTGCATACGTGTACAAAAACAAAGTATACTTTGGGCTTTAGTTACTAAAAATTAGTGAAAATGCCACATTTTTAAAAATGTGTTTTCTACCCCAGGTTAATATGCAAAATTTCATTTCCAAAGCAGTGTGAGCACTGTAGCTCTGTGATGCAGTCGGACATATGTGACCCTGGACCACAAAAGCAGTCTTAAGTCGCACGGGTATATTTGTAGCAATAGCCAAAAATACATTGCATGGGTCAAAATTATCGATTTTTCTTTTATGTCAAAAATCATTAGGATATTAATAAGTAAAGATGATGTTCCATGAAGATATTTTGTAAATTTCCTACCGTAAATATATCAAAACTTAATTTTTGATTAGTAATATGCATTGCTAAGAACTTCATTTGGACAATTTTAAAGGCAGATTCCAGTTTTTCAAATAGTTGTATCTCAGCCAAATATTGTCCTATCCTAACAAACCATACATCAATGGAAAGCTTTTTTCAGGTTTCAGATGATGTATAAATCTTAATTTCAAAAAAATGACCCTTATGACTGGTTTGGTGGTCCAAGGTCACATATTGCCTCGACCAATGGTGTGAGTTTGGGGTGGGGCTATCAGTTTATGTGACCAGTAGCGGACGAGGTGGAGTGTTCAGGAAACCTGTTTGAAAACAGTCATTCATTTTACAGTTGTGCTTGATGTTGTGGAAAACACACTTCATCCTTAATTACTAAATACACACAATTTTGTATTCTGATTTTAATATAGTTATTTCGTGTTTAGGCCCACGTAAATTATAAATAGCTTTACTTTGCAATCACTCCCAGTACAAGCACAGACACACATGGTTACCCTTCTGTGACTCTCCTGAGCCTTTTCTCATTTTTGCTGCATTCTGGCAGATGTGTCTTCTCCTGCGAAAGGTCAGATGAATCTCCCTCCCCCTCTCTCCTCCTTCCTCTTTTCAGCCCTCCCTCTCCCTCTCTCTCTTTTCTGTCCTGAGACTGCATTTCTGTGATGCTGAAACACTCTTCACAGGGGGGATCGCATCTCAGCTCTGTTGCTAAGCAGAAATCAGTGTGTGTGCATGTATGTTACACACAGGTGCCGCTGGCGTGTGTGAAAGCGTGTGCTCTTCGCCGTCACAGAGCTGCGTGAGCCACTGCAGTACTTTCAGTCAATTAAGGGCGAATTTTGGTGAGCTGGGGGTCTGGAACTAATTTGTCCTGACGACTGAAACCCCAATCAGCCACCGCTGCACCCTCCCCTCTCTCCCCGTTCCTCCTGTTTCCCCGCACCTCTCTCCTTCATTGAGCGCCGGTTACATAATTCACCCCTCAGTGCAGTTGCGTTATTTATACTGCATGCGTGTGAGAGAGAAAGAGAATGAATGAATTCTCCTCCGGACCAGTCGCATTTGTGTGCTTGGCACACCATCGAACCTTGAGCCATCTCTTTGTTTTAACTCCCAGAAGCGTTTACAGGCACCACAGCCCCCGCGGCACGCATGCGTATGACATCAGACGGTGCATCGCGGCGTGTAACAACAGTGTAATTCCAGTAAGTGCGGCACAGGGAGGCTGACGTTCCCTAACTTGCGATCACAGATGGATTATGTAACCTGCTGGTGTCTGTAAGGCACAGAGTATACTTCAGTTTTGATGCAAACTCTTCTGCACCTTTCGACATATGCACACTATGAAGTTTCATCCTTGTTCAGCATCTGCAGTATTTCTCTTCAGAGGTTATAAGTGATAAAAATGTCTTTGTACCCATTTAAATTAAAGTGCTATCTCTTAACCCCTCAAATAAACTCTTAAATGTCTAATTAGTCTGTTTTTCAAATGTGAAACGGCTGGTGTTGACACTTTTTGGACAAACTAATTAGTCTAAAAAAAAAAAGTAAGTTCAAGGCACATGTGTGAACTGACAGTACACTGCCGTACAAAGGTTTGAGATCTTCAAGATTTTTAATGTTTATAAAGAAGTCTCTTATGCTCAACAAGGCTGAAACTATTTGATCAAAATACAGAAAAAAACTAATTTTGTGAAATATTATGGCAATTTAAAATAACAGTTTTCTATTTTGATATACTTTAAAATATAATTTATTCCTGTTAAGCAAAGCTGAATTTTCAGCATCATTACTCCAGTCGTCAGTGTCACATGATCCTTCAGAAATCATTCTAATATGCTGATTTATTATCAATGTTGGAAACAGTTGTGCTGTTTAATATTTTTTGGGGACTGTGATACTTTTTCAGGATTCTTTGAGAAATAAAAAGTTAAAAAGAAGTGTGTTTATTCAAAATAAAAAATTTGTGTTACAATAACAAAGTTTGGGGTCAGTAATGTTTATTTTTTTTTAAAGAAATTAAAAGTGATAGTAAAGACTTATATTGTTAGAAAAGATTTCTATTTTGAAAAAAATGCTGTTCATTTGAACTTTTTATTCATCAAAGAATCAAAGAAAAAAGTATCACAGGTTCCAAAAAAATATTAATCTGCACAACTGTTTCCAACATTGATAATAAATCAGTATATCAGAATGATTTCTGAAGGATCATGTGACAGTGAAGACTGGAGTAATGATGCTGAAAATTCAGCGCTGTGTCACAGAAATAAAATATATTTTAAAGTATATTAAAATAGGAAACCAAAATTAGAAATTGCAATAATATTTCACAGTATTACTGTTTTTTCTGTATTTTTGAGCAAACAAATACAGCCCTGATGAGCATAAGAGACTCATTTAAACATTAAAAATTACTTACTGATCCCAAACTTTTGAACGGCAGTGTATGTGTGGTTAGAAAAATCTGGCTGTGCCTGTACAATGCCGCTGATGAAATTGTACTTTTCACGTACTTTAGCATACACACATAATCTCTAGTATATGTGACCCTGGACCACAAAACCAGTCATTAGTGTCAATTTTTCAAAATTGAGATTTCTACATCATCTGAAAGCTGAATAAATAAGGACAGGACAATATTTGGCCGAGATACAACTATTTGAAAATCTGGAATCTGAGGGTGCAAAAAACTCAAAATACTGAGAAAATGGACTTTAAAGTTGTCCAAATGAAGTTCTTAGCAATGCATATTACTAACCAAAAATGAAGTTTTGATATATTTACAGTAGGAAATTTACAAAATATCTTCATGGAACATGATCTTTACTTAATGTCCTAATGCTTTTTGGCATAAAAGAAAAATCAATAATTTTGACCCATACATATTTTTGGCTATTGCTACAAATATACCCCAGTGACTTAAGACTGCTTTTGTGGTCCAGGGTCACATATTTCTGCTAATGCTCCAGTTCTCTTTCTGCTAGTGATTGAAAGATCGAATAATTTTACTGGCTCTCTCAATCGATCTTGTTCTTCACAATGAATTAATCTTCATTCATGTTGTTTCATTCATTTGGTTGCCATTAAATGTTTTATTGTCAAATATTCCTTACACATCCACTTACACAGTCTTGATCATATTCCCAATTAGAAAATGTTTATAGTGCAGCCATGGCAGGCAGTTTTGCATTTGGAAGGACCACTTAAATTTTCTTATAGAAATATAAAATCTAGTTTTCTAGCAGTCTAGTAAATTGAGTCTAGTGCATTATTCTTATGTGCTCTGTTTTATTTGTGGCACGTGCACCATCCATCTCTCTGTACTTTATTCCTATTGGTGACAGAGATGAATGGATTGAGTGGATGAGTGTGGTTGTATCCATGCGGCGGTGGCGGCATTGACGTCACGTTGAGTCACTCACTTTCTCTCTCACACTCATCATGTGTGTGCTTGTTTTCCCACCTCTGTCGCCTGAACTTGACGCATCCTGTAGTGAAGCTACAGTGACATGACCCCGGGCCACAGAGCCAGTCAAACACAAAACACACATGAAAATGTGTGCACGCGCATGCATGCTGCGAGCACAAATACACACACTACCCTCATAACCCCAGACATGCTGTGTGCCTTTCCCAGAGAGTGAGTGTTTTGGATATTGTGTGTGTGTATAGGATCACACACTAGAATCAGCAAATGACAAATGGAAATGATGCATGTAAACTTGAAATGTAGGATGAAAAGTGAAAAAGTGCAATGGATGTATGCTATTTTTAGTGGACAAGAAGTGTGTCTCCACTCATACTCAATGCATGCAACTCTCAAACGTGTCATCTACAGTTACAGAGAGCAGAGCTCAGTTTGCTGCTTCACAAAACCATCATAAGAGTGTATGTGTGTGTGTATATGCGAGAAGTCAACTGTAAATGGAGTATGTGTTTATGATGGCCGTTAATCTTTTTCCCAGACATGTGTTTGGAATACACTTTTGGCCTGCTGGGAATTCTTGGATGCATATTTAAAATCACTAGACGTTCTTTCACTTTTCCCCCCAAAACTGAAAGAGAAAAATAATCAATTAAATTTTACATGAAGAAAATGAAGCCTATTTTATTATTATGATTTTTTGCGTTGTGAGATTGTCCTCATTCTCAATGGTGATTCTTGTTGCTGTGATATCGTATTTTTTTTTGCTTTAACACATTCATTTTTAATTAAAAATCAGATCAGCATAAATTAAAGTACAACCAAGGCTATATATTATATGCATTTTGACAGTTTAATTGTTTTTCGCATTACAGTAATGAGATTTGGAGGGTTTATGCATTTAAAATTGGAAGGGCTTTTACTGTTACAAAAAATAATGCACATAATGCAACAAATCTTCATGTTACAAATTTGAACAATTGTCTTGTTTTTTTTGCTTTCTTTCAAAATCTTCAAAAATGAAGAAAAAACTATGCTTTACATGTATTGTCCAGAAATGAAACGTGCAAACGCTGTCTTTCTCTGTCTCTGCAGTAAGAGAATGAAGAGGGCAGATAAGAACGGTAAAGGCCTGAGGCACTTCTCCATGAAGGTGTGTGAGAAGGTACAAAAGAAAGGCACTACGTCTTACAACGAGGTGGCCGATGAGCTGGTGGCTGAATTCACTCACGCCAGCAGCCTGATGCCCACCGACTCGGTGAGTGCCACAGAATAACACAGCTGTCATGTGAATTTATGGTTGATTCCTTCCAGTTTTTACTGTTGCACATACTTTGAGATTTAAAAAAAAGTACTGAACTTAGTAGGGCTGGGATGAAAACATAGATTTTAATCAGTTCTCATTCTGATCAAACGATATCGATTCTTAAATCCCAAGAATCGATTGATGCTGTTTTCAGTTGATGCATGAACAAAACTTAATGAAACTTTATTTATAGCGTGCATCCCATCCAATAAATCATAATAAGCTTTGTGCTTTGTTACTTTTGACATGAAACCATGTCTCAGCTTTCAAATTCTGTCAATTTATTATGAAAATCGAGCAATAAATACAGTTTTGGCACTCTTTAATGCGCTGTAGCCGCCTCAGTTCAAGCAGCGTGAATCATCTCTTCCTCTTTACTACTAGTTACTACACAAAATAGACACAAATGAACATCAGTTGAAAGATACGGTACAACTTACCGAAGTATATCGTGTCTCAAGTAATTGCTCAGTGTTTCAATAGTGTTTTGAACTCTAGAAAGGAGCATTTTGATGTATATATATGCACTGTATTACATATTTCATTATATTTGTACATAATCTGTTCTTCAATATTATTTAATGCATGTTTGAATAAATCCATCATGAAAGCAAGTTACAAATGTTAATATTTTAACAACAAATAGGAGTAGAAGTTATTCAAAAGTTATTATAATCATTTTATTATATAATAATAATAATATTATTATTATTACAAAAACTGCTTTGTGCAATATTTACGTTTGTTTCACATCACTTTAATATAGTAATGTACCAACTGACAGGGTTTATTGTATATGCATTAGTTGAGAGAGATTTTTTTTCCCTTGAAAAAAATAATAAAAATAAAAAATTGACATGTACTTACCTGATTGCTCATATATCCAAAGAAATGAATATCAAATTAAATCAAGATTGAAGTTGATTCAAACTGTAAGCTGAATCAAAATCTAATCAAATTGTGAAATTTGTCTCAAAGCCCAGCTCTAAAATTAAGGTTCATGACTCCCGCATTTAACTCTGCCTCCAGCTTTTAAAAGTCATAATGGATTTTACCCAATGCTTTCTCAGAGTACCAATGCTATTGATTTACTAAGACTTTCATCGTCTCGGACTGGTCTTTCAGATATGAAATATGCATATAGTCACCATTATGTCTCACCTAAATGACCATCACTTACTCTACACCTGTTTACACAGCAGAATAAAACAGATCTGGACTGGGAAAAGATGGTAAAGTTCTCCAGGTCCCTCTTGCAGCGTCTCATGTTCATATGAGCTGTGATTTATCCGTCTGTGGTTTATGAAGAACGTCGAGCACTTCCTGTAGTGCTGTACAATGTCCAGCTCTCGTCTGGCTGTGTCCCAAAACCCTAAGCAGGAACAGACACTTAATGCTGATCTCAGATAATATCTCTTTTTTAATGAGTCTTTGGGTTTGGACGCTGGCCTTAGATCATTGCATAAGGACTGTATCTACCTGGAGTGAGCGCCGCTTGTTGTGAATATTTTCCGCTATTAGTTCTGACAGTCCACCTGAAGTTTCCTGGACTGGAGTTTAATCTCTCGCCCCTGGTGGAATGCTAAAAGGTGTAATTAAAAGCGACTTTAGCGCAGACGCAGGGGTTTGGGGCGGATGATCGCTCGTCTCTGTGTTCTTTGTGACATTAACGGAGGCCGTGTGTTTGCGCTTGCAGCAGGTGTACGATCAGAAGAACATCCGTCGGCGCGTGTACGACGCGCTCAACGTGTTGATGGCCATGAACATCATCTCTAAAGAGAAGAAGGAGATCCGCTGGATCGGCCTGCCCACAAACTCGGCCCAAGAGTGCCGCAACTTAGAGGTGAAAGACAAATTCACTGATGACCTTCCCATTTATCCCAGTGATATTTACATGTGCATCATTTTCTGGTTATGTGTTTAAGCTATTTCACATAACCAGTGTTTACAGTCCAAGACAAAATAATAACTGAATTTACACAATTTAACCAGTGTAAAAGTTGTATGTCCTCATTTGTTTGAAAAGATGGGTCTAAAAAGTATGTATCCAAAATGCGATTTTAATACTTTAATGTTAACATTTTACAGATTTGACAAGGTATATGTAAATTTATGACCACAACTGTGCATAATAATTGTAAAAGAATTTGACAAAACCATCAGGTTAGTGCTGTGTTCACTAAATCTATTATTTATTATTTTTGTATGTGGGTTTTTAGGTGTTGCAAACTTTTTTTTTTTTTTTTGTCATAAATTAATTAAATATTTGTAGTGGCAAATTATATCACCAAAATAAAATGATCTGTCTGACTAACTATAACTGGGGAGAAAAAAAAAACTTTTGCTTACTGCAATAGTTAGTATAAATAAGCATATAATATAAAATATTAAATATATAAAATAGAATATTAAAAGTAAAAATGAAATCATTTTTGTTGTGGGGCCAGTGAAGACATTAACAGGGCAATCAAATCTACTGGCCAGGCTGGGCTAACAAAAAAAAACTTTATTGTTCAACATACAGTATACTGAACATATTCCAAATTCCAGGTTCATCTTAAAGAATCCAGATTCATACAAGCATATCCCAACTGTCTTATTCAGATTTTGATTTACCAGAATATTGGTTTAACCGGGGTATATTTGAGATAACAAGCAAACTGTATGTGCTTTTATCGAGGAAAGGTCATAAACAGTTAAAGCTAAATCTAATCAACACACCTAGATTTTTGCTTTGCATGTAAATTGCTTTATTGCAGATCTGACTTTAACAGGAGGAAAAACCTGAGCAGTTCAAAGTCTCATTTAAATGCTAATATCCGTTGTCAGTTTATTGATTTGCATGTAAACCTGTAAAATGTGTTTAATTTGATAGTTTTCAGTGTTTTGTAATCCATGTGAACATATTCGCTGATGACAATCAATTAAGATTTTACGTAAAAATCCTAGACCGGTGATTTTTGTTTTTGTGAGCCATATCATATGTGTGATTGTATGTACTAGAGACACAAGGAAATGATTTAATACTAGTCAGTCTTGCTTTCAGAAAGCGTAGTGTTAATGAGGGCACAATGTGTGTGTTTGAAGAGCCTCTGACACCATCTGTTAGTGTCACATCTGTGACGGCCTGACAGACACAAACAGAGGGTGAATGGAGGATGATGATGGAGAGGAAGGCCAAGAGAGAAGATCTTCAAACTGTCTAATGCTCTGATATTTTATATGTGTGTGTGTATATATATATATATATATATATATATATATATATGTTCACTTAGGTTCTGGTGTTACTAATTTGTGTGTGTGTCTGGTCATCTTTCAGCTGGAAAAACAGAAGCGTTTGGAAAGAATCCGACAGAAAAGAGCCCAGCTAGAGGAGCTAATATTACAGGTTTGTAGCACACCTGTTTGTGTTTGTCTGTGTGTGTGTGTGTGTGTGTGTGTGTGTGTGTGTGTGTTCTCTCACTACAGACCTGCAGCAAAACTTCCAAACAGCACTACACATGGGAATCATCTGTAGAAAAATGAATTAAACGATTCTGATTCCACTTAGCGATTCTGGTACATTTAACTCTTTGTTCATCTATTCATTTTAGCTTTTTTAGGAAACACCCACCAATATAAGTACATATAGCAGAGTTTTATTTCTAGTTGGGAATGAAGAAAGTAATGGATTTCTGTTCAGTGACTGTCAGAAAGCGTTTGTGTCATGTACACAACTGAAACCATTGATTTATGATTTTGAGTCTTTTTTGACTGATTCATAACAAAGAAATGACTCAAGGCCCATGCGCTACAAAATCATTTGTGGCAAAATACTAGCGCTGAAAAGCGGTTTGTAAAATGCTGTCGTGTTTAAGTGCAATATTACATCTCAAATGATGGAAAAGCATAGATGCACATCAATCAGTTCCATGTTTTAAAACAAACAAACCAAAAAAGTTTCTAAGAACTCGTTTTTGATTTAAAAAAAAACAACAAAAAAAAAACAGTAGAAGTGGGCACCTTTATGTCCCTCACAGTCCAATTGAGATTCTGTGAATAACAGTTTGATTGTAAAACTACATTTTGTTCTTTTTAATTAATGAGTTTACCACCTTTTAATATCAAGTTTATGTTGAATCTTATTAAATTACTTATATATATAAATAAAGTATTTGTAATATATAAAAACTATAAACTAACTAAATATAGCTTCAAAACATACGAGCAAATATAAAGTAATAAACAGGGACAAAGAAACACATTTGAAGCAAAAAAACAGGAAGCGCTTTCAGTATCTGAGAGTACTTAAAGTATCTGAAAGTTTCCAGACAGGCACAGTTATGGATTTTTCTCTTTTTCTCAGCATTACTGCTGTTTTTATTATTAATTATGACATCATAGACTGCGGCAGCTCTAATTAGCCTTTTTCACAAGAATTGGAAATTACTCACCTTTAAAGTTGTCCAAATGAAGTTCTTAGCAATGCATATTACTAATCAAATATTAAGTTTTGATATATTTGCGGTAGGAAATTTACAAAATATCTTCATGGAACATGATCTTTACTTAATATCCTAATGATTTTTGGCATAAAAGAAAAATCAATCATTTTGACCCATGCAATGTATTTTTAGCTATTGCTACAAATACACCCGTGCTACTTAAGACTGGTTTTGTGGTCCAGGCTCACATACATCATTCCTTTCAAAAAAACAAAATCCTACTGACCCTAAACTTTTGAATGGTAGTGTATTGTTATTGGACCTTTACTTTACCAACATCTTACGCTTACACCATTTTTTATGCACCAGCTGTAACGGTATCTTTGACTTAACACGAACTCGTTCGTTCCTCCAAACAGGTGTGAATACCTCTTTAACTTTGACAACACATTTGAGATCCATGATGACGTTGAGATCCTGAAGCGGATGGGCATGTCTCTGGGGCTGGAGAACGGCACATGCTCTCCAGAGAGCCTCAGTGTGGCCAGATCTCTGGTGCCCAAGTCTCTGGAAGCGTATGTCACCAGTGAGTATCTCGTTTTATGACGAAATCTCTCCCAAAACCAGCATCATCACAGTTCTTATAAATAATAGCTTATAGTTTGAATAAATAATTCTCATGGATCTTAAAAGAACTCTTCTTGCTTTGATTTTACTGTTGCTGATCATCTGCACTGCAGCTGATTGTAAATGACTTCTTTGTCTCCATGAAAAAGACACAGTACTTCACTACAGTCAGCTATATACAAAGGGTTATTCTGCACTCGACTCTCTTTAGCTCGGAAGTTGAAGTCAGCATGACGAAAAATGTTCTGTACTGTGGTTTCACCGCTCATCTCACACGCAGACAGCAACAAAACAACCAGATCGGTGGAGCTGTGAGTGCAGAGCGTGAGCTACATGCCCCATCTGCCACAAAATCTGCAAGTCACATATCAGCACAGCCCAGAATGAACTCTCACCACGTCTCAATTTAGCAGCAGCATGCTTTTTTAGGCAGCTAATAATTGTTTAACCCTATCTACTACATGCTTCTGCCTTCTGATTGATAAGAATATCTTATTAATATTATGACTTAAGCAGCTTAGGTTTACTTGACTATCCATTCATGTTAAAATGTGAATATCAAATCAGACACATTAGGATGCATCTATGCCTCAATCATTTTATTGCATTGCATCATAGGTTTTGCCCCCACAATAAAAACTACAGAGCTGTGATTGTAAAACTGAGCATTCAAATATCATCGTACTAAGACATATTATTGGGAGATATAGAATGATAACTGATATTTATATAATTGTATGTAAGTATCTGCTATACTGTTAAAAAAACAATGATTTACATTACAATATATATATCCGCACAAAATTGCATATTTCTGAACCACAGAATAAAACCTCCTTGAGTATGAGCTTCATATTCTCACTATATCATATTATATGAGCCATAAAAGCTTGATGTATCAAATATAATAATCAATTATATATATATATATATATATATATATATATAAAATCACCAATAAAAAAAAAATTGCTATTTTTTTATGTAGTTTTTCCAAAGGTTTAATAAACTGATCCAATAAAAAAATAGAATTTTCTGATAATAAGTAGAAAATAATTGGTTTAAATCATAAATATAAACGGTCATGTGTTGTTTTCCCTCAGGTGTTTGTTCACTTGTTGCAACTTCTTAACTCTGAACTCTGTATGACTAAAAATATATATAAAGCAAATATAAAAACCTAAAACAGCATGTGGAACAAAATCAAGTGTGTGATTATCCACAATAGAATTTCATGGACAATTCTCAGTTGCAATCGGTGCTGGTTGTGTTTTTGTAAACCTGCAAACCTACTTTGCACCTTGTATATCAGCCTCTGCTTTCATCAGACATCAGACTTCCTTCCTGTGCAAACAAAGCAGCGTTGCATGTCTGTGGAGCTGCTGTCTTTAATACGGGTTTCTAAACAAAACACGTGTTTCTGTCCCAACAGACATGGCCACAAACTCCAACAGAACACCTCTCAGCCACACGAGGTACGTCCGTCATCATAACATCCCGACCGCTCTCATTCAGGTCCTCCTTTATCTGACATCAGCTCTCTCTCTCTCTCTGTCTGCAGTCACAGCAGCACGGCCCCGTCACACGCCTCAGAGTCCCGCGGCCAGACGCCCAGCTCCTTCAACGAGGAAGAGGACGACGAGGACGAAGACGACGACAATCCCTCTTCCCCAGAGTGATCCTGAGCTCAGCGCTGGGACGGGATTCCCGAGCGCTACACAGGAAATAAGCTGACACTCCTCTCTATATTAGCATATTTTAACTCCCTCACCATCTCTTTCCCCTCCTCTTTCCCAGTTTGGCACAAACGCCAGGGGTCTTTGGCTCCGGGGGAGACGTTTACTGTATTTCTGTGGTGCTTTTTGGCTAGCGAGCCGCGGGTCGGGCCATAGGGGAGAGCGAATAAGTGAAGGTTAACACATCTTCAGTTCATCTTCTCTGCTTCCGACCCTGAGGGACGTTCCAGTTCTTTCCAAAAATGTATTTATTTCGGTCATATTTGAATATGACGATATCTGCGTAGTCCAGTGGGCTAGTGCCACTTTATTTTCTTCTCCGTGGGGATCGGAAAGCAACGTCCTGATCTTACTGTTCACCGATTGAAAGGAATTTACATTCTTGCATTTAAAAAAAAAAAAAAAATGGAAAAATGTTCTTTTTTTTATAGGTTGATTCAGTGTCATTTTGTTGTATTGTATAGTTTATTCCTTGTCATTCATCGCAATAGTTGAAGGAGAATAAAACATGGATGGTTGTATCTGCTGTTCCGGGTTCAGATAGCTGGCAGCCTGTTTTCCCTCAGGCTCTTTGGATGTTGCATGTTGAGAGATGTAGTCTTGTTGTGAGTTTTGTGAGTGTGGCAGATGTAAAAGAAACTGTCCTGATCCACTCAGGTCGGCGTTTTAAACCAACTCAGCCCAACAGAACTAATGAATTTTGGTTTGCAGTGTAACTGTATGTACATGTATACATATATAAACATATAATTTTGGTTACCTCTGGTGTGGTGTGGTCTAGAAAAAAAAATGAAGCTTTAAAAACTGAATGCTTCAAAATCATAATATGGTATTAGTAATATTATCAGTTATTAAACCTTCTTATTCAAAAAAAAAAATAATCATTTCAGCAGCATTGCAGATGATATCTTAGTAAGTAATGGATTGTGTTCATAAGACCAATACTTAATGTGAGTTTAACAGATTTTAAATACACTTCATATAGGTCAGATCTTTGAACTAAATATGAAATCAATTTGTTGATGATTTTTATGCTGTTTAGAATAAAATTAGCAGTTGTAGGGCAAGAGGAAAAGAGCGAGTTGAGAGATTTTATAAATTATTTAAGGAGATTGTAGTCATTAATTCAAACGTTTGTTGGTGTTTCAAGTGTGTAAATAAATAATAATAATAGTAATAAAAAATAGATAATTAAAAAAAATAAAAAATAAAAAACCTAGAAAATCCGCCAAATAAACAAACCGTAGATAAATTAAGACATCTAGCACTTTTAGAATTTTCTGTTGTGGTACAGAGTTGCTGTACTGATATATCAGTCTTTATTTTTGTGGTTATTTTATTTCAAAAACAATATAATGAGAAATATGTCATTATACAATGTGTACCCAGGGGCGGAGCCAGGGGGTGGCCAGGGGTGGCCGTGGCCACCACTGACCTAAGCTTGGCCACCCCACTCAAAACTGCAGTTTTTGTCCCTTTTTTTCTTGACAAAAAATGCATTAATTAAGACGCGGAACCGCCGTATCATTTTATGACCACATCAAACAAGAGACTTTTCAGACGCGTATTTCAACTTCACCCCAGCGCCAGGCGCAAGTCAAACGAGCGTGGAAAGGAACATGTGCCAAATGAGCTTCAGCAGAACAACAGTGAACTGCGTCTGATGAGATGTTGTTAGGCTATATGTCAGTATAGCCTATATGTCAGTAAAACAAACTTTCCTGTCCTGGCAGCTGTTTTACCGTGCTCACGGCGCACATTCTTCAACTTTACGCGAATATAAGGCGCACGCTCTAAATCGCTTCATCATAAATAAAGCTAAACAGAAACTATGAACATACAATGTAGTTCTGTCGTCAGTTAAGCCATGAAATTACCAAAAAGGCTATTAGTGCATTCATGTATGTATAGCATCACATTAAAGAACGTCTCTCAAATGCATGTACTAAAATATTGTGCAATTCGAGATCACAATATAAGGCGCAAGCTAAGTTAAGCTAAGTAATTTAATGCACAAGTCAATATGAACACAGTGCACTTATACTAGAAAACATGCGCTATTTTTTTGTTTGTTTTATTATTATTATTTGTAAAGTACAAACGAAAATGAAACCATTTAAATGCAAATAATAAAATAACTCATTTTACATTCCTGGTGTTTAATGCTGTTGACTTCCATACTTTTTTTTTTTTTTTTTTAATCAACCAATTCTTATCACTATCTGCATGTCTCATCAATGAGTATGCAATGATGGAGAACAAGCTTTTGGGGGTTTTGAGAACCAGAACCAAGCTGACTGACAAATAAAGATAGTGAGCCCCTTTATTAAAATACCTGGAGGTGAGGAATAATACACAAGTTATATTCACTCAGCATTACTTGATCTAATTCACAAATATCTCAATTACAATTTAGTAGAAATTAATTGTATTCAGTTGTGTTTTAGGCACTAAAACAGTCCAATACTTTATAGTCAATCACATTTTTATATTGAAATAATGAAGATTTCTGTGCCACCCCGGACTCTTTGCTGGCCCCTCCCTGGCCACCCCTATGAAAACATCCTGGCTCCGCCACTGTGTGTACCATGAAGGCATATTCCGATCAGATGTCAATCTGAAGCAGACTACAGCTACATCAAAGAAAAAGCACAAGTGTTGTGTGTCTCTCTGTTTTATTTATAAACGCTATCTCGATTTTCATAATCATCACATCTGCATTTGCAAGAGAAATACGGTTTTGAGTCAAAAGACGACTTGCATAAAAGCTTTTTTTAGCATTGGTAATCCACGGTGGTTTCAAAACACCTACTTTTCTTTTTAAAGACATTTTAATAGTTTATCTCTTACAATTTAGCTGAAAAGTCAATAACTTGAAAGATCAACTTGAGTTCGATTTTCATATTTCAAGAAAAGGTGTTTTCTAAAATCACTGTCAGTAAATAAAACGCAGGTTCTTATTGTGACAACTTACCCCGGCGGAAATACGCAATAGTGTCTTTTTTTTTTTTTTGTCAAGTCAAGATGCCCATACAAACCCGACTCAACCCCACCCTGAGAAATAGTCGCTGAGGTAAAAAAAAAAAAAAAAAAAAAAGTGTAATAAACAGCCCTATAAATGTTTCTGTGCGACTTTTTGAGAGCAGCCCAGTTTGCAAACTACGTGGCGTTTCTGCAAAACGTATAGCAACGATGTCGAACGCGCTTCATTTGGATGCGGCTCCTGGAATTGCGGCGCGGCTCTACTGCGCATGCGCTAGAGCGCTTCAAACGCCGCTAGTGGAGAGCCCGACCGACGGACTGCTGCAGTCTGGAACCGCGTGGAAAGACTGCACACCTCATTTACTTCATAACGTGAAGGTGGCGAGCCCGTTTTGATTTGTCCTCATCCATCGTCCTCAAACTGGTTTATTCATCCTATTCACGCCATGGCCAACAAAGAGGAGAAAGCTGACGAGAAACAGTCCAGTTGGAAAGATTTTATCTACAACCCACGGACAGGGGAATTCATCGGGCGCACAGCGAGCAGTTGGGGTGAGCGATCCTGTTTTTTGACAAGTGTCAATTGCACGCCATTAAAACTGGCGTTCGGATCTCAAAACGATCAAACTGCCTATGACATGCAAATAAATCGCTACAAATCTGCAGTGTTTGACTGAATTGCCTCAAATGCAGCTCTGTTGCATTGAAAGGATTTCTCGCAGACACTAGCAAACTGAGCTGTATGTGCTGCTCGCTTACAATCAGTTACGTTGTGGCAGCTTGTGCAATTCACCATAAATTAGATCTGCGGGATTTCTTGAGATGCATCCAAGCTATACGAAACAATGTCACCGTTTAAAACGGTTAATTGACACCAAATCCACAAGCTGTAAACCGAGATGCCTGTATAAAAGCTTTGGCAATCGATCGCGTATTCCATAAGGAATCCCTCTTTCAAGAAACCTCAAGTCAGCTAAAATGGAGCCTGGTTAAAAGCTTTATAGAAAAGGCGTTTAGTAAAATAAGATTTTGATTCTAAGTCTAAATTAGTCGATTGCAGTGGGTTCATTCTAGCGCTACGTTCCAAATGAATCCGTTTAAGCGATCGCCAAACATCGCGGATTTCCGTGATTAATCGGCTTTTAATTGAACAGCACGGCAGCTACTCCTTCGCGTTTGTATCCTGCAGTTTCGCACGAGGCTCGAGGTCTATGAATAGCTCTCCTGAATGTCATCACTGCGCTCTCTACAGCAGGCCTGTCATATTAGATGGGAAATGATGCGTTGAGAGAGTCATTTGTAGGCGCTAAACGTGATGCATGTCGGTTATTCGTAACTCGATGAATGGCGGCTGCGAGCTCGCACCTGCCTCGGGTTCATTTAGCGTCTCTAGTTTGACATTTGACCATTGTTGGTGAAAACACCGCGGGGAGTGGAGAGCAATTGCAAAAAAACAAACAAAAAAAAACATTTGATTCGGAATGTTGCGAGTAGTCGCGTCGACGTTCGATATTCGAAGTACCAGTGCGGGCATTCTAATGGAATGTTTCGGCTTTCAATCATTCGCGGCCGTAATGACGTAGCCTCCGCATTCATTCGATATGCAAATGAGCGTTGCTCAGGTTCACAGCCCTGCTTGAGAGGATGAGAGGAAATTTCCACATCCCTTGACACAGTTGCTGCGCTGAGGAGAAGATGCTTTCTGTTCTCTCGTTTGGTAGCATATGATATTCTCTTTAGAAAGCCTATCTGGCCTTGTTTTGCTCTGCAGTTTGCATGTAGATTCCCCTCAAAGCTGCAAAGTGTCCATAATTATCAGTGGGGGTGGGGAGCAATTTCTTAAATACCCAGTTGCTTGGTAACCGGCTTTGCATGAAACTATGTCCTTGTAGTTGTGCTCCTCGGTCAAGCAAACATGATCGTGATGCTAAACTCTGCAGTACCTCTTCTTCAGCGGGATGGGTGTTCCTCGGCGTGATGCATGCGCTCGCGTTCTGCCCCTCCTCCCTGTCCTCCTCCCTTTCCTCTCAAGGTCAAACCGGTTCTCTTCGAGCTCCTGAAGCGATAGGCCTCGAGAAAGAAATCGATTGAATTCAAATGAAATCTAACCTCCAGCCTCGAGGAATGTGATGTGTATATACAGGTCTTTATTTATTTGTATTGGAGTTTAAGATTGCTTTACACGATGAGGCCTAGACGTTCTGCTGATCTGGGCTTTTTCTTTTAGGCCCGTGTTCATGTTTGCAGTAGAACTGTGTGTACTGGTGCTCGACTGATGCTGATAGAGATATCTAGAGTGTTTGATGGGTTAAAGATGGCTTGTGGTTGACAGAAGTGCCACTTGCTAAATCAATATTATATCTTAGCTTGGTTGCGAATTCTGTTTCTCAGCCTGATTTGTCTGATAGATTAATTTTAACTGGTTAACACAGTTTTGTTGAAATTGCAAGAATGACTTGTCTTGGTAGCATCAATAAGAATGGGTTGAAAATTACAAACCAGTCAGTATTTGTATTTTTTTTTCCATGCATGACATCATTCTCCACAAGTGTAGAATAATAAAATATTATTTAGTGTTACTTTTAAATAGTACAAGTATTATCATGTACTAATCATACATTTTTCACATGCTTTATTGATGATGATTATTATTATTATTATTATTATTATTATTATTATTTTGGGACCAGTAAAAAAAAAAAAATTGGCAGGGCAAAATTTTGGCAGTAAACAAATGGGAGCGGATTTTATTTTATTTTATTTATTTTACTTCGAAATAAATTCAAACCATTTTTTATTTGATTTGATTTCATTTTAATTATTTTTGGAATGACCCTCTGTGGTCTTCTCTAGTGTAGTCAATGAGATGGGTTTGTGAGAGAGGCCAAATAAAAAGATGGCTGTATCAGTTTTAAAACGTCTCCATTAGTGATCGACCGATATTGATTTTTTAGAACCGATACCGATACCAATTATTTGCATGTGTATGTGCCCGATAACCGATATGCAGAACCGATATTTATTTACTGTTATAAAATACTTCACTTTGGTTTTTCCCCTTTTCAGTCATCTTTTTTTTA